>JANHFL010006836.1:0-21088 GCA_032468155.1 Oxyrhabdium leporinum | reverse complement strand
TATGGGCAACCAAGTCTCCTCACAACGAAACACATAACTTACTTGGTGTAGCTGATGAAAAGGGAGAAGAACCCGTGAATTTGTCACTTGAATTATATTTTCAAAATGTGTGGTATTATCTGGCCATCTGAAAATTGTCCCCACCCCTGCAAAGAGTCTATGATAATTTGCCACGTCCAACTCGCCATGGGACAACTTGGCATGGCCAACTCATCGTGGAACAATTCTCTGTGGGACAAGAGCTGCACTAATATTAAATAAGTTGTAGAATAGAATCATTTTAAAAAGAATGCAAAAGGAGGGACAGAATAAAATGTGAATCTCAAAAATTATTATTTTTATTTATTTCAAATAATTAAATTGAATTGTTAAATTGTCCTGCAGTGAGTTGTCATGTGGTGAGCTGGCCGTAATGAGTTGGCTATAGCAAATTATCCAATTCCACATTGCAAAAAAAGTTCTGAGCAATTGTTATAATAGGTAGCTGCGATGTTACCAAGCCACACATTCCTCTGATTCATACAAAAGTCGGTTGCTATGTGTGGTGGTGCTGACAGACTTGAATGCCATCAATTTTGCAATAAGTCCGTCCTCCCCCGTAACTATAACCATGTTATATATACTATTTCAGTGGCTGAAAAGTAAGGGAGGAGGAATACATTCTCAACTATCCTGGAAATTAGGCTGGAAACAGCTAATGCAAGGGAACGAGAACTTAAAAACTCTAATTAATTGCAGTGAATAGAAGAATTCCAGCACGCTCAACTTTCACATAACATACCTGCCTCTAGGCAATTTCTGAAGGCAAAACTCTGGCCTTCTGTCTTTTTAATGGAGAGAAGGAGGAACTGTCTGAATCTGTTGATGGTTTAGAAAGTGCTAATTTTATTTTGCCTTTTAAAAAAAATCAGAGTCACAAATAACTCTCTTATTTTTTTTTAAAAAGGCTTATAGACTAATACTGTAAATAGATTGCCTGGATATATTTTGTTCATGCTTGGAAGATCATACAGCAATAAAATTCGCCCCAGTTTCTCTTCTTCAAAAATGATGGGGGGGATGGGGGGCTGCACTCTTATCCCTTTCTGAAAGCAGTTACTTCAAAATTAATTTATGCACACACACAAAAAAAAAAACAGAAAAAAAAACAACAACCAGCAGCCTTGAGTTTTAACACTGGGATATGGACAGAATTCTTGTCAATTTCAACCCAGTTCCAAATGTCAAAAGTTATCCCTGCTTATCAAGTATGCAGGTAGTCGTTGATTTATGACACAATTGAGCCCAACATTCTGTTGCTAAGCAAACCATTTGTTAAGTGAATTTTGCTCCATTTTATGACATTTCTTGCCATAGTTGTTAAGTGGATCACCATGGTTGTTAAGTTAGTAACACAGTTGTTAAATAAATCCGGCTTCCCCATTGACTTTGCTTGCCATAAGATTGGAAAAGGTGATCACATGATCCCGGGACACTGCAACTATCATAAGTCAGTTTCCAAGTGTCTGAATCTTGATCACGGGACTATGGGGATGCTGAAAGGGTCATAAGTCACCTTTTTTTTTCAGAGCCATCGTACCTTTGAACCTTCACTAAATGAACTACTGTTAATTGAGGACTATTTATAATCTGCTATATGGTGGTTGCTCTGAAGGAGGAAGGACATGAAATGTTAAAGCCATCTTTCCCTTTTATAATTCTAGGAACAGAACTTCATTGCTACAAATAAATGGAGGTTGAATATTGTGTGATCACATCTTTCTATTTTGGATATAATGTAGCTGAGCTTCATTGATGGGTTCATTTGACAAAAATAGAATACATATATGAACACATTGCCCTGATTCTGGAATGGTACAAGGACTTAGGATGGAAATTTTCTAAATTTAGATTCAAGAGCTGCTACTTATTTGCACAACACAAATAATTCAATTCCCCACCATTAGACTGTTTTAAATGAGTCTACTTGTAGATAAATTTATGGAGGACAGGACTATAGCCAAAACACTGTACCACCTCCAGTATCAAAGATAGCATGCTATAAATACCAGGACTATCATCCTGACAATCTCTTTGTAAATTTCCAAGATGCATTTGGTGCTTTGAGGAACTCCCAAACCACTATTTCAAGCATTATGATGACGAAAAATCTCTACTTTTACATCAGAACCAAGCAGAACAATTTTGCACAAAAATACTTTTCATAACTAAATTGCCCTCTCTATGAAATCTATGAGGAAAGTCCTCTGCCTACATTATCCTTTCACAAAGATCTGACATCCAGAAATTATACTAGTCTGTGGAGAAAAGACACAGTTATACGTTGAAAAAATGTACATTCTAGCCATCTCAAGGAATGGAATATGTGGACAAGTTCACTGAGTCAACATTTAAAATTACCAAACTGGAAAACTTCTCACAGTGGAAATTTTTTTTTTAATAGAATTTTTGTTCCTGCCTTTATTACTTTATAAGTAACTCAAGATGGTGAAGATAGATAGATAGATATAGATATAGATATAGATATGGATATATATTAGTTCGGGAGAGACTGGCTCAAAGTCAACCAGTTGGCTTTCCTGACTAAGGTGGGTCTTGAACTTACAGTCTCCTGTTTTCTAGGTCAGCATCTTAACCACTACACCAAAATTGCTCTTTAACTGATAGGATTTGTTGCAACACGATGTGGCGACAGCATCTGCTAGCATCCAATATTTTATCAAAGATTAGACATATTCATGATTATTCATAAATCTTTCAAATATTTCCCAGCAATTGCAGCTATGTAAAAAATTCAGAGACAGCCAGTAGGGCACTAGATACCATTTGCTGAAGAGCAACAGTAAGAGATGGCTAAATCCCTCATGGGCTTCATTTAGTTTGTGTGAAAATAGAATTCTGAAGAAGATGGGTCTTAAGTCTATTACTTTTGGGGGGCTTCTTTGAGAAGGGTACTGCCTGGACCCTTTCAAAGAATTCAACCATATCAATATTTGCTCATGCAGATTGTTCGGCTTTGGTGTGGGTAAGAAGCAGCCTGTGATGATAACGAGCCTTCACAACTTCTCCAGCTCCAGTGAGCCCAGAATCTTTAAAAATGAATCAAAACAGTGTAAGGCAGCCTAATGAAGGCTTTGAAGAATAAAGGCAAGCTCAGAAGTCCTTTTCCTTTTAGCATGGATATCTGCTCTTCTTGACTGAGAATACCCCCTATCAGCACTTTCAGTTTACAGCCTTCTGTGCAATTTAAGTTTGCAGTAGGTTTAAAACCGCCCACCAGCAGTCCACTTGGATGTGCAAAGAAGCATGCAGACCTCAGATAAGTCTCAGTCCAGACTTCTGACTGCGGTAATTTCGATCAAATTCAGTAATAATTATTACAGGGGAAAAATCAATCAGTGGAGTAGAGAATAGTGGAAAATGTACTGTGAAACTGATTTTTGGCTCAGTTACAATTATTAGCTCAAAACAGACCTTTTTCATCATGGAAAATTAAAATCAACTCCTCTTCTTCTAAAACAAGTAGTCCTTACAGTTTTTGCTCCTAATGGACCTTAGTCTGTTTGCTGTGGAATTGCTGCATGCTGCTAAGGACGCTTGGATATAAGATGCACAGATTCAAAATGGTGGGTCTCTTGAATCTCTGTATTATATCCCTTCAACCCCAAATAATGCGAGACTGCAGCACTGTGCTATGCAACATATTGCAGATCGTAACATCATAGTGTTGTCTGAACAGCATTGATGGGAAGGAAATGTGGAGATAATCTACTCCAGGCCTGTCAAACTGGTGGCCCACGGGCTGGATGCGTCACACACAGACCACACCCACTCCAGCTCTGCAAAGGCAAAAATGTCACGATATGTCACGACACAACATGTGATATGATCAAGTTTGACACCCGTGATCTAGTTTAAGGATAAGCAACATTTTTACATGATGTTACAGTATCATCGCAGGGGGATGGGCAGATTTCGGTTGTTGGGGGAGGGAAGTTAAGGCATTAAGCTAAATTAGATTTATTACCTGGAGGCTCAATGCACCTGTCCCACTTGTTACTTCTCTAAAAGTGGTTATAAATTGGGTTGCCACTAATGCTTGATTAATGGTTGGTTTTCCCTGGAGAAACTAAAAACCATTAAAAGGAGACTTCACTACTACAAGTGACGTAAAAGGTACAGATTGTTCACCTTAACTTTAATCTTTAACCCTAACCCTAATCTTAATGAGAAATTTGACTGTCATTTCCATCCTTTGGTTTTAGTCTTGCCATTTAAAACCAAAATGCAAAGGCTGCACCACTTTTGGGAATGTCAGTTCTTTTGATGTTTTAAAGACTTCCGCCATGTCTGTCTTTATTCTTTTCTTTTTATTGAGGAAGTCCAAATAAATTATAAACGTATCCCAAGACTAGGCAATGAAAACCCTATGTTAAAAAAGAATGCTTTTTTAATCTGACCAGACATAATTGAAAATAATGTGCTCAGAACATTGATTTCTTCTCTTTATATCTGTCTGCAGGAAGATATTGCACAGATATTGCACCTTGCTCTAATCAGAACAGATCTCTTTCAGCTGACTATTTTCTCTGCTAATCTATTCACTGCCTTGATAAGTGTAACTCCCATAAATGTTAATGGAGGTTTGGAGAGCAGCAGAAGAGACTGACATATGTGACTACAAACCATGCTAATCAAAGAGACAAATTTGGACTGAATGGGGCCTGTGTAAAACAGCAGAGACTCTGGTGACACAAAAGATGCTGGATTAGAATGTAAAAGTAAGAAGATGTTGGCAATAACTTAGTCACTGAAAAGATTGGATTGATTGTTGTTAGTCACTCAAAACAGAAGAAGCCAATCTGTGCTCTTCCCACAGAATTACCTTTGCTTGTAATCTTGGTTGAATTACAATTTGTCCTTTTTACAATGTGTAATGTCACCTTTAGGTCAGATCTGCATGTCCTTTCCCAAAAGTGCCGGCAACTACTCCCTTCCTAATTTTATCAATAAGTTTTCATCAACCTTTCCTCTTTCTGACAATTATTATTTCCTCAAACCACATCTGTGAGACAAAATTGACCAACACTAGCAATTTACAACATCTTCTGGACATTGAACTGCATTGTACCAAACTAACATTAAGAAGAAGAGGTTTTATATAATCTTGGCATTGGTTGGTAATGTTGTGGAGACCCCCATTAGTCACCATTAGGAAATTGGCTTTAGACATGCTCATTGACTAATCAAATCTGACACTTTATTTGTTAAGTTTCCCTGGATCTCATTGTAAAGAATTCTCTTCAAGGTCATCACTTTGGGCTTGGTTGCAATTTTTTGTCTCAGAGACAAACTCAGAAATCATGTCACTGTGCCCTGAAGAAGTAGGGAAGGTAGATGGTTCTGTTTCCCCAATGCTTTAAAGACTAGTAAGGTAAGAAGACTTTTAAATTCCTTTAGCTATTTTCTCTTGAAACCCAACTTCTTTCTCACTAAGTTGAAATTTGACAGTAAATAAGTCCCATAGTCTAGGGCAGGGGTATCAAACTCAAGGCCCGCAGGCTGGATCTGGCCCATGGGGTGCTTAAATCTGGCCTATGGGACCGGCCTGGAAATAGCAAAGGACTAGCCTGCGGTGCCTCTTTTAGTGAAAATGGGGTGCAGGGAGTCATGCACGTCTCCCTGGGTCCTGTTTTTGGCCTGGATGGCCTCCTGCAGCACCCTCCTGGCCAAAACAGGGCCAGTTTTGGCTGACAAAGTGCTGCAGCAGGCTGTCCTGGCTGAAAATGGAACATGGGGAGCCACGTGCACCCCCCTGGTGCCCCATTTTGTCTGGCAGGGTGCTGCAGGAGGTGTCCATCCTGCCTCCTCCCACCACCCTCTTGGCTGGCCTGTGGAGAACTACAACACTGATCTGGCCCTCGCAGAAATCCAGTTTGACACCCCTGGTCTACTGTGTGTTAAATTTTTCGACTTTCGATTTCCAAACATTAGGAGTGCTCAAAAGTTGTGACATGCCTTGGGGATTGTAAAGATATTTTGTTTACTTTAATACAATTTAGGTGTGCTTGGTAAGTAACTACACATATATAACTTTTTAACATTTTGTTTGTTTCATACACACGTTCTCAACATTATTAATTTGCACACAGCCAAGAATTGCTCTGTAAAGGAGATTGCTCTGTGAGAGGCTCTGGTTGCTAAGTGTGATAAATAAATGTAAACAGCCGCAACCAAGTTAAAATATACACAATGTGTATATCGGAATTGCTTTATAGAAGTGTCTATGGAGATTCTCAGTCATCCAGGTCATAGTTGTCCCAAAAGTGCTTTTTCAAGAGGCAACTGGGCTTTTTTTTAAAGAAAGTCCAGTTGCCTCTTGAAAAAGCACCTTTGGGATGCTTTATGGGAACTTCCTTAGAGATTTTTGGGCCATAAAGCAGCACTAAAGATAACTAAAGTCATTACTGCTGCTAGCTCCATATGCTGCAACTAAAATCAACAGGTTTGTTCATGTTTAATACAGTGTTTGAACAGAACTGTTATGGAGAGGAGGAGCAGGTACCATAAAAAAAAAAGAACACCTTTTCAGCTTCTCAGTTTCAATATTAATGTTACAGATGTTGGCAGACAGAGCAGAATATGGGGATAATATATGCAATATTCTCTTGGTTACCAAATTATCGGCTGCATACATTTTTAATTAATAGGAGCAGGAGTAGCCGTTTGGCTGTCAACAACCATCAGTATTGATGTGCCCTAGTGAAGTGCTGCAAAAATAGCAAAGATCAAAGGGGGAAGAATGACTGGGAGGCAACAAACAGCCAGACAGTATGAGTCAGCATTTTTTTTTTGACCCCCAGATTTGGAAGCTGAAAAACCCTTCCCACCAGATGGGAATGAAATGAGAAACAAGAGGGAAAGAAGAGGAAACCACTACAGGAAGATAAATATGTTCTGTATAGTATAGTCTTTCCACTTTTACTTTTGCAAATACCAGAAGATGCAACTGGAGAAAGATTCACCAGAGAGAATAAAAACAAGGTTCAGATTCATCTGGCTTAAAGTTGTTCATAAAACAAAAAGGATATCTTTTCAAATTAGCTTTCATTTCAAGCATCGGGATGACAAGAACCATGAGAAATATTCCAAATTGTATGAAGTCAAGTTCCCAGTCAGAGATGAGTCTGACAATTTGTTTTTATGAGAAAGGTCTTACTGTCTTGCTGCACATTTAAACAAATGCAATCAACCTACCTTGATTCACTTATACTAATGAATTATTTGTTGTTTCAATTTGCCTCACCTGTGGCTTATTTTAAATTCTTTCCCTGTATCATGGGTAGGAATAGAGATCATGATGACTGCAAAGTGGAGGATGCATCGATGCCCCTGACTCAGTATCATGGGCCCAGTCTAGCCCCCAGTAGGCGTACATAGAGATTTGAAGAAGCATCTTTGCATGTCAAGTTTGTTTGCTTGTTTGCTTATTAATTTGATATCCTGCCTTTCATTCAGCTTCCAACAATTCCCATACATTCCCTTGTTGTAAAAGAATGTAAACATGATCTTGGGGATAGAAAAAGAACAGCAATGAAAGATTACATAGACTCAGAAAGAGGAAAATGCAATAAAGAAACTGAAAACAAATTTGCTTTAATTTTGGTAAATATAAGATAGGTCCGAAAGGCTTTCAAGTTTCTGATGTTCTACCTTTGCTCAATAATTCAAAAATAAATAAATAATCATGCTGGTTTCTTGACATGGCCTACCTTAAAGGGCTGACACTCTTCCCATTGTTCCCCACAACAGCTCTGTGGGGTAGTTAGGGCTGAAAGACAGTGCCTGGCCAAAGGTCCTTCATGGAGGTTCTGTGGTTGAAGTTGACTAGAACCTGGGTCTTCCCACTCTTGGTCTAGCATCTTAATCACTACACCACACTGTTTCTCAGGCACAGCAACTCCAGTTAGAATGCTCACTTAACTAGATACAAGAAGGATTGTTTTGGCTGCAAGAATGTGCTCAGATGCTGGGCTCTAGATGACCTTGATTAACCTTGAAAGGCTAAGCAGTGTTGGAGCTGGATGGCAGTCCACCAGAAAATGCCAGAGCTTTCAGCTAAACTGGAAAGCAATCAACAACAACAACAACAACAACCACTTGGAAATCCAAAATAAGATGATAACAAATTATTTCTGTACTGTTGCCAAGACACATGGACACCTAACAAAGTCAGAAAGAGCAGAACATGAGTCAAGGGATTATTTACTTTAATAAAAAAAGATGGACGCTACTTAAGTTCTGAAATGACCCCATTTACTTTATTTGTCTTTTATTTAAGAGAATGAGTGCAAGAGCCATGTTTCACAGCTTTCTAAGATAAGGGAGGAAGAAACCAAACCAAACCAAACCAGAATGGGGAAATGGCTGTTCAAATCTCTTCTGCCCTGCTACATTACCAATTATTACAATTTGAGGAAACTACTGTGTGATTCAAATGTAGAAGCGCTTCCTTCTACTTTCCCCATTGTTACAGAAACATTATTGTATTATCTGTGCCAAGTTATATCATCATTGCATACTAATGGTAACTTTCGATCTCTTAATGAGGTCTATTGAAGCAGAAAGTACTATGTGTCTGCTCGGCAAAAATCCCAAGCCATTCTCATTCTTCTGCCCACAATCAGCCAGTGGCACATCTGAAGAAAGCAGAAAATAAGGCTTCTCAGTAAAAATTGAAAAAGAAAACATTTCATCTGTGGTTCCCTGACATTTGCATTCCTTCAGAGAGTCAGATTCCTGTCGTGTTTCAGCTCTTTTCCTGCATATGCATATAGAAACAGACGAGAGTGAAGAAGAATAATAATGGGTGGGTAGATTCCATTGGGGTAACAAGTTGTATGTGGCAAGGCCCAAAGAGTGGCCCTTTTCCTGGCAGATCTCATTGTTGACTCAGCTTTTCTCACTATTGCACTTTGCCTTGATAGAAGCTGTCAACTCCCCCCCCCCCGCACCTTGGATTACCTGTTACCTATAGAAGGAAACTGTTAATCCAAGGAGCAAGAACCTAAGAGCTTTGATTAACAGTATTTCTTAGAAGGTTAACACAAGAATGTCAGAGAATGTTCTTCTTTCAAATGTATATAGAGCAAGGGTGTCAAACTTGCATCATCATGGCGTCATCATGTGATGTATCACAACTTTTTCCCCTTTTGCTAAACCGGGCATGGGCGTGGCCAGCGCATGACGCATCTGGCCCATGGGCCGCGAGTTTGACAACCCTGATATAGAGGTAATTTAAGGCAGCAAAACCATTGTCTATTTCCTCCTGCTTTTTCTACATATGAGTGGGAAATCTGTCTCTTTTGTGAAGGTGGAGCAACCTTCATGTGATCCCTGCTCTGATAATAGTCATGCGAAAAGAAATTTACTCTAGGGGGGATAGTCAAAACAGCAACTTTTTCTTTTCACCTTTTCCTTTTACTTCTAATGAATGTCAGGCAGCTAAATCAATGAGAAGCTGCCTTTGAGGGTGAGCACCCAATAAAGGCAATAGAATAACAATAGGGGTTGTCACTGTTTTGGTACTCTTATTAAGATTTGCATCCCTAAGGACAATGCCTTAGTGGTTCAGATACCTGCCATTGACACACAGGAACATCATTCCATGCTTTCATTTAAAACTATAAGGAGTTCTTGCATATTTGATTGGTTGTTTGGCACTGCATTTTATTGCCATACATAATTGCCTTCTGCTTCTGGAGGTCATTCCTGAAAAATCCTGTTCAGATTTTTGGTGCACAGCAGTAGCCATTATCTCTGTTCACAAGCCACAAAAGTGAACAATTAAAGAGAGAAAAACTGGATGTGAGGCAATAATACAATGTCTAAGTATTATTGAGTAGGATCCTAAATGGATATTTTTGTTTGTTTGTTTGTTTGTTTTTATGGATAGAAAAGTAGATGTGAAAGGCTTGCAAAATATCAGATAGCAAAAATTGTCTGAGACATTTTGATAGCCTGAAAGACCATACTGAGTTAAATAGATTGGAAGGCAGTTTTTGATGTTTCCATCTTTTCAGAAAAGTCTTGTGTGGCCATTTGTCTCAGTGTCCAATTTGCAATGCTGATCTTTGCTATCAGGCCACTTTTGGGAGACATATTACAACTCAGGAAATCTTGACTTAATTCAAAGTCTAAGAGCCAGTTTGTGTACTGGTTAAGGCACCAGACTAGACATCAGGGGACCATGGATTCCAATTCCACCTTAGATACAAGGCCAGTTAAGTGACTTTGGACCGGTTATTGTCTCCCAGTCCTAGGAAGCAGGCAATGGCAAACCATGACCGAAAAATCTTGCCATAAAACTACAGGAGCATATCTAGCCAGGTGCAAGGAGTCAATGCTGTCCCAAAGGGATTCTCCCCTCCAAAATTAAGTCTAGATTACATAGGAAATAATTATTAATGGCATTAAAACTAACAAGGATGCTCCTGGAGGTTTTAAAGAGATTGGACAACCATCTGTCTGAAATGGTATAGGGTATCCTGCTTGAGCACAAGGTTGGACTAGAAGACCTCCAAGATCCCTTCCAACTCTGTTATTCTTTTATTCTGCTAAGGATTTCAAACTATTCATTTGAACACTCTGAGAAAGACAATAATGTACACCTTTCTCTGCAACCTGGTATAACAAGCCAGTCTCCCAAACCAATTCAGTTCTAACCATAGAGATGCTCAGATGTTTTTCCTTTTCTATGTTGATCCTCATTGAAACCCTTAGTGGGTATTGAGTAATGCTTAAAAAACAGAAAGGGGGGAATTACATTGTCATCATCTTTGTTGCTATTTATAATAAATGCTTAAATTCCATCTATCATATTCTGTTTATAAATAATGCTAATGAGCTTGTTTTGTTTTCAGCTTCCATGACACAACAATCAGGATATTCAAAAGCCCATTAAAATGCCATTACTAAAACAAATAATCAACAATAATTAAAAGATCATAAAGTAAAGCAAAAGCAAATGAGGAATTTTAAAAAGTGACACCATTAATAATAGACCTAAGTGAACAGTTAGCAGCTAGTAACTTCCCCCATTTTCTTTCATGCTATTTGTGGAATTTATTTGCTGTGTAAAAGCCACAATTTGTGTGCCTGGATTAATTCAGGTGTTGTATATTAAATTGTAGGGGGTATAATTCAGTGCTGTGATATAATTCAGTTAGCTAGGCAGTGTGTGTGTGTGTAAAAAGCTTGTACATATTTCAATGGGTAAGAGAAACACTTGTTTAATCTCTTTCAATGGAGAGAGAAAATGAAAAAAAAAGAAAAAGGAAAGGGTTTGGTTAAGGCACCAGACGAGAAAGTGGGAGATCGTGAGTTCATATCCTACCTCAGCCATGAAAGCTAGGTAGGTTACTTTGGAGTCAGTCATTCTCAGACCAACCCACCTCATAGGGCTGTTGTTATGAGGAAAATAGGAAGAGAAAAAATGTGCTGGATATGTTCTCCTGCTTGAGTTATTTGTAAAAATACAGGATGGATAGAAATAAATAAAAATATTAAAAAGTCTTTTGAATATTCTTTGATTCTGTAAGAGCAAGTGATTCCTCTGTGTGTGTGTGTTGTATGTGTGTGTGTATGTATCTGTGTGTGTGTGCTGTAAAGGTGTCATGTTCCTCCACAAGCACCATTTTCCTCCACAATAGTGGAATGACCTTACAGTGGCTTCAGTTCTACAGAGAGAAGGAAAATCTCTGAAACTGGAAAGCAGGTGAGGCAAAGATTCTTACCCATATCAAAAAGACCTACTGCCCAAATCTGCACATCTCCAAAGATGCAACACACAAAACAACACCAGTGTAAAGATGATCCTAGAACAATGTAAATATTGTGCATTGAACAATCCTGCTTCCCTCCCTTCCTCTTTTCTTCCTCCCTTCCCTTCCCCTCCCCTTCTTGTGAAGGTAAAAAGCCTTTCATCAGGCAGGATACAATGCTTTTAGCATCCTGTCTAATGTTACCTTCTCAGAGCTCTCTAACATCTAAAAAGAAAATGGGAGAATTTGCTTTACAGCAACCTGAGACTTTCTATTTGTCCCATTTTTCATATAGGAAATGTTTGTAAAAAAAGAAATTCATTGGATTTTTTTTTTCTAAATCCAAGCCCATTCAAATTTTCAACCTTTGTACATTACTGAAGTCATCTATTTTTTAAAAAAAAAATTGATAGAAATGTGTGTGGTTTTTTTTTTTTTAAATGAAATCCCTTTCAAGAAGCAGCATAGGGGGAAAAGTGCTAGTGTTTGATCTGGAGAATGCTGACTTCCTGCCACATACGACCAGCAACAAGGTCATGTCAAAATGTATTCAGACTTTACTGAGAGACAGTCCTCCCTGCTCATAGTAGGAAATGAGTTGTTTAATAGAGAAGCTTGTCTGGACCACTGCCAGTGCACACGAGTTTGTGAATTGCTTCTGAGACTAAATGGTGTACCTAATGGAACACACAAGCAGGAATTGTTCGAGCCTACCCCCTGGTGCGAGTAGCAAAAAATGCCAGAAGTACATTGCACAAATGATGGACAGTCTGCAGCAATATGGAACAGAGAACTTTTCCTTTAATTTAAGATCCAAGTGCAGTCAGTCATTTTTTTACTCGCGGCTTACTGCAATGAAGCATTGTATATCAAAGCCAGTCTGATTTTTGAAATTCAATTATCTATTTTTAGATGTTTAAGTAAATTCTTTTAGAAAAGGCCAACAGTGAGCAGACAGACTAAATCTATAGCTTACTTTTTTTCCCTTTGTGTGTATTGGGATGACAACTCCCCTTCTCAAATTTTTAGAATGCATGAAATATTGCTAGATTTGGTAATCTTAAAAGATCTGGAACATTTTCAACAACCTTTTCTTCATGCCTGAATTATCTCTGGACCTCAAGAAGTCCTGAATATAGGAACTGTTTTATACAAGTATCTCATTCCTATCACTCTTTTGTAAATAAGGTATCACTAACCTCTGAATTCAACTTAAACTACAGATGAGACGATTTTTGAGATTGTTTCTTCACATGAGAGCAAAGTTGATACCTCTCATTCATCTGTCTAGATAAGGCTGATGGATGCAAAGCTTTCTACTTCCTGTCCATTCACTTATCATTTGTTGTATATAGTTTTGTACATAAGATTTACTAATGTTGTTAGATTGCTTTTTGTTTTTGTATCATGGAAAATAACATTCTTTGGGTTTTTCTTCCTTTCTGCTATATTCAAGTAATTACCTGAAAGGCAATATTTTAATATTTAGGTATATTTCTTATTGAAGTTGTTGTTGTCCTCTAGCTTTGGACAGTCTAAAGCTAGTCCTAAAGAGTAAAATTAATGAGTTGTTGTCATTCTGCTCTAAGTTGTTCAAAATCTCCTACATATTCCCCATACCAGAACTTTAACTGAAGAAAAAAAAATGCATTGTATGTTGTGTATATATGGGTCTGCTTTATGTACCTCTGCAGATGATAGCATTCTTGCTATAGTTTCCTGCTTTGCATCATATTTAGCAGTCTGGAACTGTATAATTGGAGCCAGCCATACAAATCACATCATAGCTGAGTAGTATCAAACTCACGTCATAATGGCAGCATCCCATGATATATCAGGACTTTTTTCCCCTTCGCTAAACCAGGTAGGGGTGTGGCCAACATGTGACACATCTAGCCCACGGGCTGGGAGTTTGACAACCCTGCCATAGGTGATTGTGAGCCTATCCAGAAGAAGAACAAGAATTAACTTGAGGAACAAATTAAATAATTGATTCCATCCTTGTTCCAAATTTTCAAATATAAGGAAGCATCTCCCATTATGCTCTCAAGCAGTGAACTGGTTCTTACACTTTGCTCACTTATTATTATTTGAACTTGAATGGGTCACAGCAGTCTTTAGATGCACCAGTCACAGGAGCTGACTCCTGTGGATATTCTGCATCTTTTATTTAGGTTACAGTATTATATTGGCAACTGTGAAACTGCTATCATCTACTTTACTCACCAGGTATTCTGTTCCTCACTTCCCTGTGAGCACAGCTACAACATGCATTTGCCTTTCAATATTCATTCCTTCCCTTGCAGGTGGTGAAATACATAGCTTGACTGCTTTTGTTTCGGCTAAAATAAGATATAGTTTATGGTCAACACATGAAGTGCTGGGTCTTTCTGCTCTGTCACCCCTCTTCTCTGGAGATTAAGAGGCAAATGCTGCTCCTTGGTTTGATATAACAATGAGTTGGCCACAACAAAGCTAAAGATGCCAGTTAGATGAGAAAAAGAACAGAGAAAAAGCATGGAATCCACTTTATCTGCAGAAATATGTTATATGTAGAATGAGATTATTCTGTACCAGAGGTTATATGGCATTCTGTGTTTATATGGTTCTGTTCAAACCATGCTTAGGGATCTAATAATGAATCTGATCCTCAACCTGTTTTTTAAAGACTCTTTGCAAAGTTAAGGTTATCTCCATCCCAACAGAAAATTTAAACCCTGTCGCAAGTTCACAATGGAGGAAGTGAGGAAGGAAAATATTTTCACTAAATCTTCATTCATGTGTAATTCATGACGCTCACACTAGGATGGACATGGAGATGTTTGTACCATAAAGGGATGGAGAGCCTTCTTTTCCCACACCATTATCCAGTTTATAGTTTTATCCCAAGCAACTATTAATTGATTCACCAACAGTTAGCATTTCAAATTTGCAAAAAAAAATATGGTATCATATTTATGACACCCCAGCCATTTGGGGGAGAATTCTTGGCCCAATCTCACTTCTAAGTCTGAATCTTACTGTTTTGTAAACTGTCAATTGGCCTAATAAAATATTCAATTAGCATGCATTTTTTTATCAATTCACACAGATTTTCAAATGAGTTAACTGATTGATTACTTGTACATTTAGGAAGCACCATAATTTTAACGAAAGCCTTGTTTTAAGAATTGAAGGATGGGGAAAGTGTTTGTACCTCCTCTTGTTGCCTTCCAGGGCTACTAGGTAGTACTTTCTAATGCTAGGTAGTACTTTCTAATGCTTAATAGGTAGAAAATGTCACAAAGTGTACTCTCCTGTAATTGGCCCTACTCTAATCTACACAGAATATGATAACCGAAACAGCTGGGAAAACAAACAAGTGGGCCATTAAATTTTAGTGCCCTTGATTAAAATTTGTCCTTATCTTCTAAAACTGAGTAGTCAACAAAAGCCTTTGTTGATTAATCTACCAATTAAAGCTTGTAGCTCTGGTAGTTTCCTTTTCTGAAGAATGATTCTAACATTTATCTGAATCAATACAAAGAGACTGATGATTCAAACTAGGGCAGACTGAAGCAGGAGCTAAACAAGTAAATTGGAGTACAGCTGCCAGTTTTTAGGAAACTTGTAAATATGTATTTTCAAATGCAAGCAACTGCCTTATCCAGGCAGTTTCAATAATTTTTTATAAAGGTTCATCATCATCTGTTGAAAATATGAATCCATGATTGCATTTATGAGAATAAATCCCTACTTTTTTCTTTTTAAAAAGGATTTTCAACTATGCCTATCCCAGTATTGTAGATTGCTATGAAAATCTACTGAAGTAAACTGCTCTAATGAAAAATGGGTTGATAAATCTCCTTGTGTATATACTAAAGATTACATTTTACAGCTTGTTTTACTCAAAAAAGTAAAAGTAACTGTGAAAGGGACCTTGGAGACCTAATGTATGATCACTTAAATATGAGCTAGCAGTGTGTGGCAGCAGCCAAGAAGCTAATACAATCCTTTGTTGTATAAACAGACTCATAGAATCAAAATCACATGAAGTACAAGTACCGCTTTATAAAACCTTAGTACAGGGGTGTCAAACCCACATCATCATGGTGGTGTCACATGATGTATTGGGACCTTTCCCCCTTTGCTAAACTGGCTGTGGGCGTGCCCAGCATGTGACTCATCCGGCCCACAGTCCAGGAGTTTGACAGCCCTGCCTTACTAAGACCACACCTGTAATACTTCATCCAGTTTTGATCACCACATTACAAGCTACAAAAAAGAAGTTGAGACTTTGGAAAAAGTGCAGAGAAGAGCAACTAAGATGATTAAATGTTTATGAAGAATGGTTGCAGGAATTGGGTATGGTTAGTCTAGAGAAAAGCAGGACTAGGGGTGACATGATAGAAATATTCCAGTATTTGAGGGCCTGCCACAAAGAAGAGAGGACCAACTTATTTTCCAAAGCACTAGAGGGCAGGACAAAAAACAATGGATGGAAACTAATAAAGGACAGAACCAATCTGGAATTAAGGAGAAACTTCCTAACAGTGAGAACAATTAACCAGTGGAAAGCTTGCCTTCAGAAAGTTGTGGATGCTTCATCACTGGAAGTTTTTAACAAGAAGCTGCATACCACTTGTCTGAAATGGTACAAGGTCTCTTGGTTGAGGACAGGGAGAAGAACAAAACCCACAACTTATTTGTAGGAAGCCAGAGAAGGTAGAGATAGACAACTTGATTTACACTTTTGGATATATCTACAACTGATAACCTGAGATCTTGGAATATATGTAAAGATTGCACCTATCCATTGCTTTAGTGTTTTTTGTAATTTAGACATGTGGGAAAAGGCAAATGGACTTCAATGAATGCATAAAGTACTTTGTTAAGGATTTAGGGTAGGGTTGTCTGCACGATATCCGTCTTTGCTCTTTATTTTGGTGGAACTTGCTGAGTCAGCCTAGCTCCATGTGACTTCCTCATGACAGCTGGCTTTCTCTTTTTTTCCTTCTTCTTCTTCCAACGATAAAGGGAATCACCTTATTAACATATTGTTAATAAGATTGGATCCACTACACCATGCTGTCTTTTCATTACCTCAAGTGGCAGCTTCTTGATTCTCCTTCTGGAAAATTATAGTAGGCTGCACCCTGGGTGTCATTAGCATCTAACTGTGTGATCAACTTACTATTATAATGATATGAGTACAACAATATTATCCAGAAGTACAGTCAAGAAACAGATGCAATAGTCTGAGAGCAGTATTAGTGTCCACACTAGTTGTATAGTCATAAGTTGACTAAGAGCTGTCTGCATGTAGTACTAGTGTCCAGCAGGGTGATTGACAGAGTGCATTCTTGGTTTCTATAAATCAGATGATCACAAGTCCAAGAGTTTCAGCTTGGCAAAATTTTGAAATCTTCAACTTCCTGAGACTCTGGCATTGTGTTTCTATTATGGGATATGAAGTAGACAAAAATGTAGAGGTATGCTGAATCCTACATATTTCTTATAAATGGATCCAGATAAATATCCAGATGCCTAAGCACACTACTATTTTGAGATACTTGTATGATCCAGCCCAAATGAAGAATATTTTCATTTCAATTATTTCCATACGAAAGATCTATGATGAAGAACAAAAAAAAAATAGGATTGTATACATAAAAATAGGATTGTATGTAAGACTTACTGAGCTCAGTTGATTTATTTTCAAGAAAAGATACACCAAGGCCATTAAAAGTATTTAACATTGGTTGGATTATTGTCAATTATCTCGGGTTGCTACACTAATCATCACCTCTGCCATGAGATGCTTATTCATACTGTATGTGTGTGTGTGTGTGTGTTTGAGAGAAAGAGAGAGAATATTCTGGAATATAAAGCTATTTTCATTTTAGTAATACAATTAGTTAACTACAAAGGAAAAAAAGGAGAAGGAGCACTCTTTTTTGTTAGCATGCTTTGTTTCCTGAACATGTAAAAAAAATATTCTTTTCCACCCACACTACCTCATTCTAAGCCCCTGAATTGAAAGGCCATTATTGATCTTGTTGGTTTGCTTTTCTCCTAGAATGTTGACTATGCTGTCTCCTTTTTCTCGCTTGCCCTGTGCTGAAAGCTAATTAATTATACAAACATTACTGCCGATGACCAGTGTACTGCTGTACCTTGAAGGTGCTGCAACTTGCTTGCTCTTTTCTTGTCTTTGAAACAGTCTCCAATTAACCAATGCATATTTATCAAGCTTCTAGAATCCCATATTGTCTGTACTTATGATCATTATGGCTAGGCAGTAAATTAAGAGCCTTAGCATTAAGAAGGGCCTGTAATATATTTGTTTGCTTGGGAGAGCCGATCAATATGTTATATACGCAAGTAGAGAAGTGCTGTGGGAGGCTAATATTTCACTCTTTTGTAAAGCTGAGGCTGGCTCCCGCTTTCTATTTATTTATGTGGGGTGCAGGACTGTGCTGAGGCAGTACTGGACTGAGAATAAGGAAGAAATGACTTTGAATAGGTGCTTGAACTGCAATGACTTACAATTAATTTTCTATTTTTATACCCGGTAATGTAGAAAACATTGGTAGGAGTGGTCCCTAGCAGGCAAAGGATGAAGGCTTAGTTTGAGTTCATCTTCATGCTAAGGACTGTAATGAAATATAATTAATGGCTTGGCAGAGGATTTAGGCTCTTTGAGACCAGTTGTTTGACTGAGAACAGAGAAACTGGCCTTAAACCCTTCTTAATCCACACAATTTCTTATAATCCCAAAGCTAATGATCTTCAAAGCAAGGGCAAGTGAAAGCAATTGAATCTAAGGACACCTAGGTGTTAACTATTAATGGTGCCAAAGAGCAGTATATTTTTAACAGATTGTTTACTGTAAATACACACAAACCTGTATGATTTTTTAAAATTTGTCTTCAAAACCTGTTCTTTCACTTTGAGGCTCTGTTATTTTGTTTTAGGCTATGTCTCTTTGTTCGGATTGTACCATGTGTTTATGAACATACTATTAAGCTATATTACGAGTGTGAGTCAACTGTGTTTTTAATGATGAGTGTAGGGCTGGGGCCTGAGCATGCTCATTGAGCAGCGATAATTGCAGATATGAGAGAGGAGGGGGAGGGAGGGAGAGAAAAGCAAACAAGAAAATTAACGACTCCTATCATTAGAATCTTATCCCAATTCTGAACAGGGACAAGTGAAAGTGGAATTGTTGTTCAGGCGATGTTACACATCCTGTGTACTGTGAGGGATCCGCCCTGGACCCTTCTCCAGATGTGAATTCAGAGGGAGAGGTGAGTTTGAGTCTGCAGAGGAAACGTGGAGACGAGTATTGGTCAGGATCGAGGCTCAGAGAATGGAGCAGCCTCAACTGGGTCATTGGATGAGTGACAGGGTGTGGCTGAGGGAGGCGAGCCACAGCTAAAACAAGTTGGTCAGGAGGCTGCATGCTAAGACTGGGAGCAGCTCTGCCCCTTAGCTATAAGGAGGAGGTGGAGTCAACATCTCCTCCTGATCCAAGGACACATAGAGCGGAGAGGAGACATGCACTAGACTACTCATGAAGAGGCTGCTCAGGCACTGCCTACTTAACCCCACCCTGAGGACTTGAGTGTTGCTGTCTAGTTCTGTGCCTTGTGTGCTTGTGCCTTATATCCTGGCCTGTCTGACTCCTCGACTGCTTTCCTGGACTTTGTGTGTGCCCATTGGACTCAGTTACCTAGTGATTCTTGAGGTAGTGCTTGGAATCCAGATCTGTGCAACAGTGGCATTTTTGGAAGACCTGTTTTGGGGGTTTGAATAAACACTTTTAGAACTTTTGCTCTCTCTCTCTCTCTGTGTGAAGGAGTGGGGTAGCACATATACATTTACTCAAAAGTAAGGTGTGCTCTATTTGAGGGTACTTATGCTCAAGGATTGCTAACAAATGTCTATAACTTTACCCAGATTTCTAATGGCTTACTGGACAACTATTTTTCTAAAATGATTGAGCAGGGAGTTGGACTAGAAGATCTCCAAGGTGCCTTCCAACTCTGTAATTCTGAATGTTCTGAATTGATGAAAAAAAAATGAGGGTTTTCTGGAAAAACATAAAGCTTTGGGCCAACCTTATCTCAATGTGAAAATCCATATGAACTGGCAGAGTTAAAACTTGGAATTGACAAAAACATGGTCAGGAAACATCAATGAGCTAAAATTTCCAGAGAAAATTAACTGTATTTTCTAATGTTCTGAAAGGAACTTGCTGATGGTCTGGCTATATTTTCATTCATTCCTTCAGATATATCTTGCTGCAGTCCAAAAGAACTTACAAGAATTTACATGATATAAAGGAATATAAGTCATCCATTGTATTAATTAAAATAAAATCAATTAAAACAGAATCAGACCACAAAAATAAAATCGAGATTAAAAAAAAGAGAAAATAAATCAGAAGAGATCCAAGTCTGACTACAACTCTCTGAAACAGCTTGGTCTTCAGTATCTTCTTGAAGGCTATCAGGGAGGAGCCAGTCTGATCCCTATTGGGAGATTGTTAGATGGAACCAAAGCTGCTACATTTATGTACAATTTATCTATGACAGTCTTAGAGACAGCTCTACCTTCGACAATTTTTTTTTTGGGGGGGGGAGAGAAACTTCAAACCATAAAGAGAATATAATTTTCTGACAATAGTAAGTGAATTAATCATTCTCTGCATTAATCTGTCAAATATGCTAAATTAGCTTTGTTTCATTTTTTTTGTATGGGTAATTTTGTTAATAGATTGGGAGAATACATTTTGGCACCAGAAAGACGAGTGGCTCATCCTGTAGCACCATCCAAGATCCCACTCCTTCCACCCAAGCTGCCTTGCAAATGTACATTGCAACTGGGAAGGTTTAGAATCAGCAAGAATCTGACCACCTGCACAAAGCACCAGCTTATCTCCTCACTGAAGCAGTACCTATTTATGTACTTACATAGAACCTGTTTTTAAAATGCTAAGTGGGCAGAAGCTGAGGCAAGTGACTGAAGCTCACCTCATCATGTTGTGCTAGGGCTTGAACCGCTGGAGCAGAAACCAAGCCACTGAACCATCGCACCTCATTTCCGTTGTATCCCACCTATATTATATCTAACACATATTCCTCCTCATATTTTTCCCACAACAACCCTGTGAGCAGTGGTGAAATCTAAAATTTTCCACTACCGGTTCTGTGGGCGTGGCTTGGTGGGTGTGGCTTGATCATGTGACTGGGTGGAAATTGTGTTTATACAACAGTGGAAAA
>JANHFL010006835.1:41095-60842 GCA_032468155.1 Oxyrhabdium leporinum | reverse complement strand
TTCTGCCTTTGTAATATTTCCTAAAATATTTCATTTTTCTAGGAGAGGGGTGGGTGCTAACTTCCAACACTACCATATTGAGCTTTTAAATACTTTGAAAAGCCCCATGTTGCATGCCTTCTTTTTTTTAAAAAAAATAATCAATTTTTAAGAATGGTTTAAGCATGGAATTTCAAGCAGGACAAAGCTGCCATTTGGAGTGTAACATGGACCTTTTAATTAGACATTAAATTCCCATCATTGTTTAGTGCTTACTTTGACTAAACATTTAACAAATGAAAGCTAGAATTTTATCAAAGTCTATCAAAGTCTATATGGACTTTTCTGTATCAACTAGATGTTATTATTCTTTGAATAGTCATGTGCTATGATACCAACATTCTTTTTTAATAGTTCCAAATTATGCTTTGGAGGATTTGCCAAATTCCAGTATCTCATTAAATTATGAAACACATCAATTGGCAATACTAAAGGCCATCTGGAAGTCATAACTGATCTGTTGCTAAACAGCTCAGGTGACCATTCAGTACATAGATATTTAATCCAGATTGGCAAATGTTCTAAAAGGTTCAAAAACATGAATACATGTTTAAAATATTTTCATATGTGAAGGTATCATTGCTGGTAAAGTCCTCATTTACGGTTCATTGAAAAGTTGCAGAACAAGAGGGATTATGTAATGTGAACAAGCAGTGTGGTCCATGTGTTAATAATACTTTACAAGGAAAATGATATTGAAATACAGTGCAGTCTTAAGTGGAATGATCAGCATCAGTGAATCTTACTCCTCTAACTACACTTGCTATCTGCACCAGAACTCAAGATACCAATAAGTTGTAATATCAACTAAAGATAAAAAAAACATTAATTTGGACATGAACATGGCTCAGTAATATATAATTAGCTAATATTTTTTAATAATATAACAAGTGTAACTAATGTTTTAATATAAAAACAATACAGGTAGTCCTCAAAAAACAACAATTCACTTAATGATGGTATTGTGGCTCGCCAGCAGCCAGTGCAGCTGGTGACTGATTCAGAGGAGGTTGGGGAGGAACAAGGGCCAGTCCTGGAGTCTGGGGAAGGCTCTGACGAGTGCTCTGCATCAGAGGCAGAGTTGGGGCCCCGAGCCGTCTGACAGTTATCAGCTGTCTTCAGAGTCAGAGATCAGTGGGGCAGAAGAACAGCTGGAGTCTGTTCCCAATGTGTGCATGTGCAGAGCTGCCTGGAGAAGGGAACAGTTAAGGAACAAGGATCAACTCAGGAGTAAAGACTCAGGTGGATGATGAATGCCCCCCCCCCATAGGGAATAAAAGGGGAGTGGTGTTTGCAGGAGACAATTAGTTCAATTCATTAGGGTAAAGATCTGTTCCTGACTTCTTGCCAAGTAATTGCTGCTACAGCATGGTGTTTGGAAGATATCGGCCGGGCAATTCTCCAAGCCTGTAGTTGTGAAATCTCATGAAAGACTGTTTCCCATGACTTTGCTGGAGAGGAAATCCCTTTAACCTAAATAAAAGGGGTTTTATCGGGATGAGGAGTCTGCTTCATGATCTTAGGAAGCCTAGGTCAGAACAAGTTCTCAGACTGAGGATTACATTTCAAGTTTGTAAACGCAATAGTTTAGAAGTATTGAGAGTCTGCTTTTTTTTCACTTTTTCCCTGCTGAGCTGTAGAGCTGAACGGCAGAAACTGAGTTTCATAACAAAATTCTTTTTTATACATAGTGAACAGTGTTTTATAGAGAGAAAATAAAGCCACAGAATAAGGACTGACATTTAACTAGCCTTTTAGACCCCACTAATTCATATTTTTGTTGGATACTATCCTGTACCCACTGCTGCTTTCCAAAGTTTTTTTTCTCTCTCTCTAGAATCCCATCTTTTCAGAATCACTTCCCAAATTCTCTGATTGCTGTAATAAATGGGAAGAATGTATGCAATTTCCTTTTATTATGTATTTATTCTAGCCATATGGAATATTACCCATACTTTCACATTAGTTTTTATAAGTATATAGATTGCCATTTATGCAGTCTGTAGATCATCTCCAACCTCATAGCTAGCCTATAATATCGCCCTTCAGCAGCCTTACATTAGTTACAATTCATAAAGCTTGAATCTTTTTGAATTATCTGGAGAGTAACTGAGTGGTCCCTGGTGGGGTTATATTAAGAAATAAGTGTTGTTATGGGTTACTCTAATATTTGTGATGATGTCAATATTATTAACTGAGTTTCAATTAAATATAACATAAGGTAGAATGTTTAAGTAAGTATGAACAAAATGCTAACAAGGAAATTTTTTTACAATTTAATGAAGGTGCTTTTCTCCTCAGGTTGGTGACCAGATTGTTGAAATCAATGGTGAACCAACACAAGGAATCACCCATACTCGAGCCATTGAATTGATTCAGTCTGGAGGAAATAAAGTTCTTCTCCTTTTGCGACCAGGGACTGGATTAATACCAGACCATGGTACGGTGGAAGCCCAACTATTGAGTGTATGAGCTACAGCTGATATATTCAGCACAGTGCAAATGTATTTATTAGTAGTTTGAATAACTAGATGTTCAGACTCTAGAAAATTATAAATGACCTATTTAAATATTTATTTACAAGTTGGATTTCATCTTGTAGCTATTGTTTTCCAGAGAGCTTACAGTGACTGCTAAAATAATTCAGTAATAATAGAAATTAAAATTGTGCAGTGTAAATTTATTACAGCATACAGCTTGATGTATATTTCAAAAATATCCTGAATGTATATAGATTGCAATAAGAATGTAAGAGCACAGGAAAGTAAGGGTGCCTACAAGACCACAAAACAGGGGTAAAGATGCTACTTGAGGAAAGCATGCAATAATTGGAATGCTGCAACTAAAAATGCCCTCCTGCCAGAAGCCACCTATCCCGCTTCACTTAGCAAGCATCTGGGCAATCGACTTAAAAGTTTATCTCAATTCCCAGAGTATATGTAGGAGGTGAACTTTGATTTTAAATGTTCACTTAAAATGTATTTATTTATTTTTTAAATTTATTTGCTGCCCATCTTGTATCAAAACTTCAAAAGCACTCAGAGCTGTGTTAGATGCTGGGTACTTTAAGAAAAAGGGTAGTATGATCTTCTCAGCATACAATTTGTATGTCAGACAGCTTCTCCATTGCTGATGCAGAAAAGCATATACATATAGCTAGTAAACAAGTCCTATTGTGTCTTCTCTCTGGTTATTACACCAATAAAAAGCTAATTGGCTGTCTCTTCTGTCTTTTGTCTACTTTGTCTGCTCTTATTAGACCAATTAGATTTTTTAAAAGTATATATTAAAAAGAGCAAAACCACCTTTTACTAATCTTAAGATTTTTCCAAATCAGATTTTTGTTAACCTGGTGTCTTCCAGGTACATTGGAGATAGAGACAACATCTCTAGTGAAAATTCTTAATATACCTGTATTGGTAGGGAATTCAAGGAATTGTAGTCTCCAATGGATCTGGAAGGCCCTGAATTGTGCTAGGCTGTCCTAAAATCTTTTGATTGGATGCTGAATTTGGAAATATCCAAATCAGCTGAGACACTCTCTTCTCTCATATTCTTACACTCTGCTTGTAATTATATATTTCTTTTACTCTTTGCTGTGATTTTTGGTATATAGTCCTGGGCTTTTTCTCTTCCTCCCTCAGGTTTGGCTCCTTCCAGCTTGTGTTCCTACGTGAAAACTGAGCAGCATTAAAGCTTTCAGGGCTTTCTTTGGTCTTTCCTTAAACTTGGTAAATCGGCATGTATTGTGATTAGCCACTTTTAATTTGTTTTGAATAAAAGCTTTTCACTCAGCTAGTTTACATTTGACATGAGTTGCGATAAGTGTAGGGCACAAGTAATATAGAGGGATCAATTTGAGAAGTCCTTAATTCCACATACTCTAGTTCATTATCCAAGGACTAGAAATGATACAAGCCACCTGCTATAACAATCACTTTTTCCATCCTAGCACCCCATATACTATTGATGTATCTTTGCTTAAAGTTCCTGCATACTTCAGCATCAGTGTTACGTTTTGGCTCCTTTTTGACAGTCCTACTTTTTGAAAATCTGAAAATGAAATACTAAAACTCATTTCTCCCCTTGGTTAACATGAAAAGTTGGTGAAGAAGAGAACTAAGTATCTAGTGGCCATCCTTTATGCAGCCAAACTGTTTAATTTAGTGAGAATTTGTGTCCTATTGACCATATTTGGGATTTGATTGGCCCTACATGATTGCAGTTCTGAAAATAAAAGACCTGTAGTCCACACAGTGCTACAAAACAAAAATTAGTGGTAAATAAATTAAAATTGAACTAATGATAAGTGTAGATATTCTGAGAATAAAACCATCTACAAGAGAAAGAAATACTGTTTTAATTGTCATACAGAAAAAGTATAACTGAAATTGACTAAAAGAAAGTAAATGTAGTTTCAGAGATTTCCTGTTGCAGGAGAAAGAATTCAAACATAGAAACCAGAATTTCCAGAAAGAATAGTTATCCTGTATAATAGCATACTATATTTTATCATACATTGAAAATCTCATTTTTCTCATAACATATTTAAATATATTGGTTTCTTATAGTATGTTTTTGAATATTTCAATCATTGTAATTGGAAGGGGTTTAGATATTGATAATACCTTTTTATTGTTTTGCTCTTATACATTATTTTTTATTTTGATATAGGTGGTCTGGATAGTTTTAATCCAGTATTTTCAAGTGTAACCCATGGTGAACAGACTTCACTTCCCTCATCATCACATTCTGCTTACACATCTGAAGCATCTCATTTGCCAGAATCAGAAGCTCTAATGAAATTTCAGATGTCTGAGAAACTAGAAAAACTGAAGAACACTGTGCCTGAAAAGAAAAGCACTTTAATGGAAAACCATTTGGAGATAAAGAAAACAGTTTGTCCACAAAGACAAGTGAACAACTGGGACCACACTTTCATTCCAGATAATAAAGTAATGCACAGTACTGCACAATTAGCATCAGGCAATGCAGCCAGTAAAAGCCAATCAGCTAGTCCCCAGAAGTTGAGCAATAGTCCTTCCAGAGATCATAATCAACTTCCATTCGATAGATGTAAGAAAAATGAAACTAAACATCTAGATGAGAATTGTTTAGACCACTTACAGAGTCCAAAAAGAAATAAAAGTGGTAATCTGGGAACCTTTGAGAATGCTGATGTAGAAGAAATCCTGGCTAAGGGGGAAAGAGACCAGTCTGTCAGTCCCCAAAAATATCCAAAGAGAGAGAGAAGCAGAGAAAAACTGAATATAGACTTTCAAAGCAAAACAGCTGCTAATGCAAGTTCTAGTAGGCTGCTAAAAACTGAAAAGGTAAAATTCGGAGTCACAAAGGAGATAACAAAGCCAAATTTATCTACAAAGAACTCAAAATATCCTTCAGAGGTACAGTACACCAAGATAGGAGATCAGTTTCTCACACTTCAGCCTGGAAAGAAAATCTTGGAAGATGAGAATATGAAAAGTTCTAAGCAATTTCAGAAGTCAGGTCTTCCTGATGATTCATTCATTTCTGTGGATAAAAACTCTAGACTTGAAGCAGATGAGCCTCTTTTCTTGAACAAATTTACAGATAACTTGGAGCTAGCTGATAAAACCAAAGACTATGGAATGTCCAAATCCGAGAGCAGTTCTCCGGTAAAGAAAACAATAGTTCCTGGACCTTGGAAAGTACCAAGTACAAGTCATGTCACAAAAGCAATGGGTCTGATTAACAAACGGGTTTGATTGACCAACTTTTTTAAGAACACATTTTAATCAGGTTTTTAAATGTACTCATTAAACTTTTCCCCAGAAAACTCATATTTTTTTTAGACACTGACAGAATGGAAAGTACATTTGATTTGATCTTTTATTAGGCTGCATGAAGGACCTTTTCAGATTGCATATGAGAAACTCTTCAAAAGCTGTTGTCCTTTTGTCTCCATTGAAGATTATGTCCTGCTGCTCCTGATGTTGCACTGCTAATATTTTCTGATAGTATTGTATGTTAATGAACATTATTTAATGCCTATTATTAGTGGATCAAAACTCACTACTTGTTCTTGTGCCAAGTTATCTACTGTAGCCCATTGAATCTTTTCCTGCATTTTCCACTGCCACAGAAAAGGATTTTGTTTAAAATGGGTGTTTACTCAGGCATGCTGCATGTTTACATAGGGAATACTTCTAAGTTCTCACAGCTAAAGTAAAGGCAGGGTGGATGTGATTTTCTTGACTCTAGGGAGTCAGGAAGTTAACATACACTCAGTTAACTTTTTTCACAATTTTCTTTCCTTCCCAAACTTCTCAATCTGCAAAGTAACTGTAAAAAAGGCAGTAGCCCTTTATCAATAAATATAACACCTTATACTATTTTATTCTATAGTGATTTTATTATTTTATCTGTGATACAAATTAAATTTTAGAATTGAGCAGTTTGGAAATCACATTTGATGTGATGAGATTAGGAGAGCAAATGTGTCAGGCGCGTAATCAAATTATTTCCTGATACTTGTTATAACACATGTTAAAATTAGAAATTAAACATGCAATGAATGCATATGCTTCTTAGCTTTCTGTCGTGCTATTCGTCAGAATTTCCATCTGTTGTTGGTTGGTTTTTTTGGTTAATGCTGGCTAAATACTTGAACATTTGTTGCCTTGCTCAAACATTTTAAAATCTTAAATCCCAGCAAGCAAAATAAATCAGAACTTACCCACCAAAGTAAAATTCTTAAGTATTGTCCTTGTGTCTATTAACAGAAGCCCGTTACACTGGATTCCAAATTTAAAAGATTTCTATGAAATTTCTCATTTGCTTGTGCATGATTATCATAATGGAAGGAATGTTATTAATTCCTCAGGTGTATAGGTCGTTGGAGTGGTAACTTCTAGAACAACGAACTCTTGTAATTTTTTAAAAATCATTCTAGCAATGAACTTGGTTTCCTTTGAATGGATTTGAATGAAAGGCAGTGGTCAGTTAAGAAAAATAAAAACACATTGTTACAGATCTTACCAGTCGACACTGATAACTGAAATAATTACTTTTAATTTGAGTGCGTGTGCACGTAGGTATATATTTAAGATGTTAATGTCTTTATTGAATTGCTCTCTTCCAAGTTCCTCATGCTTTTCGGATGAGCCATTTTGTATTATTTTTTCTTTTATCAGAGTACATATTCATTTTTCTTCTAAAGGTATTTTTTCCTCTCTCCTTTCTTCAAGCCCTTTTTGTCCTCCTGTTTTTAGTTTTGTAGTTATCATAAAATGCTAATTGTGTACATGCTGTAGTAGAACAACTATTTACTATGATGTCTATAATTGTTTTATATTGGTTTGGCAAGTTTGCTTTTCTTCATACTTTGGGGAAGCCTAAACAAACTATAAGTATCATAGTCCTCACACTAGCAGCAGACATGTATATATTGTGCACACCTGTTTGATATTGCTCCCAACTATTCTGATACTAATAGACTCCCCTTTTTAGTAGTGAAATCGGTGTTCTTATTTCACTATTTTAAACAGAAAAAGTGTAAGCCTCCTATTTCTTGCACCGTAGCATTAAATTCCACACTAGCAATTTTCATCTCACCACTAAAATTACAAATTCTGGCTGAATCTTCTTTTGCATATGCCTAATTTTGCAAGTTAAGTTATTATCTCACTTGCTAGCAGCTGAGGACTTTAGAGATACTGTTTTCAGAAGATTTTTGGTTTGCATTCAGATTTAGATGGCTGACATACAGTTCTCCCCAGTCTCTGATTTATTTGCTTTGAATGCTTTATAAATAATAAAAATAGATGGGGACAAGACTCTAGGACTTTGGTAATTTCATATAATCTCAAAATGGACTGTGATTTTTGAGAGCGGTTAAAGTTCTGTGAAACTGCCCCCTCTCCCCACAGCATGATTTCAATCTGTTTCCAAAGAGAATATAGCCTGCCACTTTGGAAGTGCTAGTGTTGCTTGCCAATGGTCTTCCTCTTGTGTCGATCCTATTAGCCCAATTTATCAGAAGCAATCAGACCAATAACAGATGAAATATCAGCATGCCAGTCAGCTATTAAAAAGCTATGGACTTTCCAGAAAGAACTGTTAGTGACTATGAGAACGACTAATGACAAGGTTTAGGCCTAAAGCAAACACAGATTCAATAGGTTAAAGTCATTGAAGGTATTTGGACCCACAGGTATAAAAAATACAGAAAGCAAAAGAGTTCAAAGGCTACCTATTATTCATCATGCTACAACCAGATATGACATTCACATAAACCGTGGTAGAATGTAAATTTACCAATGTGCAAAATCCATATGTAATAGCTCTGAACAAAACTAAGACTCATTTTACTTAGATATATATGATAGAGCTTTAGACTTTTTCAGTAACATTCTCCCCATTACTGTTTATTGATTCCCTTTTCTTGAAAATGAGTTTGTACAATAGCTGAAATTGCAGTTCAGATGCAGTTGAAGTAAAAAAACTATTCCTTAGACTTCGACATCTGAGTATTTCTATTGGAATGAAGTACTAAGATAAATCAGTTGTAAAAGACATCAACTTTTTTTTAAATGGTATCTGATACAGCTTTTAATGTGTATTAATTGTGTGCTCTTATCATTTACAAACTCAAAAGTTACTGTAGGAAGTATATGCAAATACTGTGAAAATATTAAATATCTGAGTTAGACTATGTAAATTAACTTGACAAATATGAGGCAACCTTCAAAAGGTTCTATATATTTTGTCACAAAATACTGAATGAAAACTACAGAAATATCAAAATAATAAAACTGAAATAACTTTATTTTCCAACTATTCAGATACTGTTTATCCATTTAATGATGTGACCTATTTTCTTGTCTTCTGTTTGATGTGAGCCTTTTTTTCCAGAAACTTTGTATCTGTATTTAACTTAATAATAATGATTTAGCAATGTGGCCTTGGAATGTTCAGAAAATATGGTTGTATTGGATGTAAATGTTTTATTTTGTACAGCACCTTTATATATTCACTTCTCAGATTCTGATTAGAAAGATCTGTAAATCACTCATTATTTTTTATATAGATACATTAAAAAGAACATCTGATTTAATAACTTTGATTCTTTGTTACCCCTCAATGAAAACCTTTCTCCTGTTGGTCTATAAATTAGAATACTGTTAAACAATGCATGATTTCTACTGCACCAATGGACTCTCTGCAATGCTTTTAATTGAGTACTCTGCTGGTATCTTTAGTTGTGGAGCGATACAGACACTTTCAGATGAACATTGCTCCCCAGCTATTTATTATTTTGCAGAATGGCCCTTCTGAACCCAGAGAAACTTTATAATTTAAGATTACAGACAGCAGTTACTTTAGGAGAGGTTTCGAGACACCCCTCCGCAACTGTCTTGGGAAGGGCATTTGGGAGGAAGTAGCAGGGGCAGGCTACAGTAAGGGTACATGTACATGAGCCACGGTAGCACCGTGGTTAGACTGTGGTACTGCAGACTACTTCTGCTGACTGCCAGCTAACTGCAATTTGGCAGTTCAGATCTCACCAGGCTCAAGGTTGACTCGGCCTTCCATCCTTCCGAGGTGGGTAAAATGAGGACCCAGATTGTTGGGGTCAATATGCTGACTCTGTAAACTGCTTAGAGAGGTCTGTAAAGAACTACAAAGCGGTATATCAGTCTAAATGCTATTATGTAGGAATAATTTGGAGACGACTGTAAAGAGAGTACTGGAAGATAAGGGAAATTGATCTGTTAATAGGAAAACATGAATTGCAGGATTCTTTTTTTTTGGGGGGGGGGAAATTAAGCACTTTGATTCTAGATCAGATGAGCTGGAAGTACATGGGGAACTTGATAAGGTTGACCACAAATAAAATAATGGATTTGCGTTTTTGGTTTTTATATCATCCTTACTGTGATTGAGGCTCTTCAAAAAAAATGACTAACAGTTTGCCATTCTATCATCTTTGTGACATCATATGCATGTACAAAAAGGATGGAGCCTTTGATGCAATGCTGCTTAATTCTGCAGACATTTCTATATGAATCTACAGCTAGCAATAAATACTTGCAAGCATATCCTTTTCACTGGAAAAAACCCAAAGCAAACCATCACTGACTTCTCCCTTGACTTCTGTTTTATTTGTCTTTGTTATACTAACATTTAAATTCAAATACTATCATACAACTTCCTTCAGCAGCTTACAAGAATGCCAATAATAGCTTTATATATAATACAGAATGTTCTAAAAGTGTTGCCTTCAGAAAAAAAAGAGTTGTTTGAAAAAGAAAACCTATTGCATAAATGCTAATGATAGCAGCCAAACTTTGGTAACTCCTTTTACAGGCCCATTAATACTTTTATTCTGTGAACTTAGAAACATAATAACACAGATAGAAAAAACATATACATATAAACTGATTTGTGGAGGTGGAAGACAGAATACATATATAAGTAAATGTTAGATATCCAGAGTTCTAACAACTGGGGAAGGAATGTAAACCTTTTAAACAAACCTTTACAATAAAAAAAAAATTCAGGACCAACCCAAACGTCAAGGTGCTAACTGCTAGCAATTAACAATATCACAGCAAAAACATGAGTTTCCAATTGCTTTGTGTAAAACATTGATAGCATATCAACATTTTTATTTTATCATAGATAGACTGCTTTGCTAATTCTGATCATTATTTGGAGAATTCTAATAGTATCTTTAAATTAAATCCCCCCCTGGTGTGTGGCAGATCTACTCTTAGCCATCTTCCGTTATTGCTATTTTGTGTTACTGAACAATGGAAAGCTTGAGCTGTAGAATGGCTGAAGAGGCTATTTGTATTTTGTGGGAATAAATTTCATTCTCTCCAGTACAGCAAAACAAGCGGGCCCAACTATCATTCAAGAAAAAACTATCGGAGGCATTTTGAAATGTAAAAAGTAGGTCAACTGTAACTTACAGAAAATAGGTGAGCTTGCCAGAAACAAACACCATATTAAATTATTAGGTACCAAATAGCAATATTCACCTTATAGTCACAGTGAGTTTAACAGGCAATTTTAGACCAGAATAATGCTGGCTTTTTTTTTAATTCGTTTAATAAACCTTGTTGCAAGACATCTAATTTCATATTGCTTTGCTCCATAGGAGCAGCTGGTTTAACCAACTAAGATGAGCACATTAGAATTAAGTTATTTATTAAACTTTATTTAACCATCTCTTCAAGCTGTGACCTCAATGAAAAATTAATTTTAAATTCTTAAGAAAATGTATGAAAAATACGGCATTTGTGAGGACTAGCATAATTAGAAAAACACCTTCAATGGCTATGCCAAGCCTATGTAGCACAGCAGAGGATGTTTGCCCAAAACATGGGCTGCAGCATCTTCTTTCTCACGGTTTGATTTTCCATAACTAAACAAAGGGGGAATAAAGTAAACATTAAAATCAGAAAATAAATTTTAAACTCTTGTGAAAGCCAAGTCCATTGATGGAACTCAGGAATAAAAGTAACACACTGCTGTTTTTGTTTCTCATCCCAATATATTTATAAGTTACTACTTGAAAGTCAAATACACAAAGAACAAATATGTGCATTTCATGTTTTGTAAGCAAGAATAGCAAGTTTTTAATCTGTGTGTGTGTGTATTACCTCATTTACTTTTAACCTGTTTTTATTATTTTTATAAATTACTCAAGGCAACATGCATACCTAATTCTCCTTCCTCCTCCTATTTTTCCCGCAACAAACTCTGAGTTGGTTCTGTTAAGAGGGAGAGGCCCAAGGTAACCCAAATGGCTTTTGTGCCTGAGGTGGGACTAGAATTTACAGTCTCCTGCTTTCTAGCATGGTGTCTTCATCAATATATTAAACTGTGTTTTTAAGAATACCTAAAGTCCTAAAAATTGGATCTCTATCATGGATTCCTACTGCTCCAACAGCATGCTTGAAGACTTCTAACTGCACCCTAGATATTTTCTTGCAAACAATTATATACACAGTTTGCCTATGGATACATACCCAAGATTTACTTAGATTCTCTGATACGATGCTTGTCTTTTGTGCTTTTGTGCTTAACAATACAATACCTTTTGGGGTTGTGCTTACAGTGATTTCACAATTTCCAAGTGTGCCCCCAAATACCTAAAAACTAAAAGTTATCTCTCTTTGAAAATTATACGCATCTGAAGCATGTAACTTTTATTTTCACAATTACACTGTTTTGCTTATGGTTGAGCAGACAGAATATAGCCTTTATGTAGACAACACTAGAAAAACAAACAATTGAGCTATCCTCAACAGCTACTTAGCAACACTTACTCTGATATTGAAGCCCAGCAAATCACTTATAATTCCAGAGACCGCTGATAGGATCACCACTCGTGTAATATTATAGATCAAGGGATTCATTGTCAATCCGTATAGTCTAAATGGTGTATCTAACTCCTGTGGTTATGAAACAAGAGTTACAATGCAGCCTTATTGGTTTCATATAATAAAAAGATCACTGAACATCTTTTTTAAAAAATATAGCAGAAAAATACAGGTAAAGAAGCGCAAATTATTACTTTATTTTTACCTTCAAGAGTTTGGTGGAGAGTTTAAGGACATTATTTACTAGTGTGAGCTGCTCTTTCTTGTTTGGTTTCTTTTCCATCTTTAAGTACAAGTTTATCTGCAGGAGAATTATTTAAATATTGTTTATTAAAATTATGCAATTTTAATAATCCAGTTCTGCCTTGTAATGGCAGGGATGGCATATCCATTAAACTTTCCCTTATATTTCCTACACAGCATAAACATTAACAAAAGCAAATTTTATAAATTACATCATTTTTCATAACCAGTAAAAAAAAATATAGAACAGTCAAATACTGTATATACTCATATACAAAGTCAAACTGTACCTTGATAACAGTATAATCATGAAATATATACTGTAATTGGAAAGGGGAGAAGGCAATGGCTGCTTTGCCCCTATTAGCTTGAAAGGTGATGACAGGTTCTAGAGAAAAGATTTTCCAAATAAAACCTAGCTATATCCTTTAGTTGAAATATACTTTAAGAATCCTGACCAACAGCAAAAAATTACCTAAGTATGCAGTTTTAAATAAATAATAATTTGGAAAAAATAACTCTACAGAAATTTGTTTTATAAAATTTATCTACAGGAAAACTCAAGGAAAAGATATAGGTTGCTAAAGATCTGTTCCTTGAATAAAATCACTTCGGTCTTCAATTTCATCAAACAGTGCCCATGCTTTAGCTTCTACAGGCATTTTTGAAAATTAAGATACTGAAATTTGTTTACACCTCCTCCTCCCAAAAAAAGTCTATAACCTTGTATCTTGGAGTTATAACTCATACACAAGCCACAGGCCTCCACAAAATTAATATCCACTTTTTGATCTTTGTCTTACAGTGCTTGGTTTTAAAACATGCTTTTCTTCAAGAGTGACAAACCGAAGCTTACATGTTGGGTAACTAATATTTTATGAACAGTTCAGGGATCTACTACTGCCAGAAGCCAGCCTCTGGATATTTAACACAATAAACAGCAAGCTAACAACTGAAAATGTGTATTTTACCTTGCTACATTATTATTTTTAGATATTACTTTATTGATCTGTTGTAATGTCAGAGAAATAGTACAAAGAATCCAAAAGTACCTGTTCAGTAAGCAGAATTGAAATATTACTATATTTCTTGTTGGTTTCAGAGCCTAGGGATGCCAAACGCAACAAGAATAGGAGCAGGGCAGTTTCCCAAATTAGGAATTCCCAATTGTAAGCAGCACTCAAGAATGTCTTATGACCTTTTAAAACCTATAAAAAATAACACAACAATCAGCAAACAGACTGGAAGTTATCTTTGCTCTAGAACAGAACTTGCTTAATAATTTCACACAATTTAACATTGCATCCTACACAGTAAGGACACCCTTCTGTCCAGAAGATCTAAGAGGACTATATGTTAGCACAATAGCACATGCTCTCAAAGCCAGGTTAATTCAAACCGGGGGGGGGGGGGGGGATGCACTTGCAGAATGACAAGAGGGATTTTTTTCCCCCTTTCATTTACTGATCCTTCTCTATCCTGCCTGTTGTACCTGTCCATATCCAAATTTCTCTAGCCTCAGATACCTAACTGCAGACACTGAGCTCTCCATCTTCTAACTTTCTCATACACAATTGACACATTTATCTTCTAATCCACAGCTTTCCAGGTCAAAGTTATGATAAATTACAGTACAATAAATCTGGGAAATATTCAAAAGTTTGGCAAAAAAAATATATTGTAAATTGTTCCAGTATCTAAGATGTCTAGAGTTCTCCAAGGTTTAAGATGACATACTAACTGATAAACAAAACAATATGCTTCAAAGCACTACAATGAATCTATTACAACACAATGACAGAGAAACAAACCAGGCAAGCAGAATCTTTCTCAGTTCTGACTAGAGATGGTTAATATTGTTCAATCATGAAATTCAGAAAAGAGTCATCTGCCATTCACTATTCACTTTAACTTCAGTGTGCAAACCAGGTGAGTTTCATGCCTTCTACTATCAAAAGGATAAATGGTTATAACTGCAGAGTGTAGGTTTTCACAACTGCTATTTATTGGTTAAATGACTTCTGGGTAATGCTACATGAAACAATCAATACATGCCAAATAGGATTAAGAAGGTTTGGGGGGTTTTAAACTGTCTTCAACTCTTGACAACTTCATGCTTATGTCTATGCACGTTTGAGGCAGGACTTTTGAGAGGACTGTTCACTGCCTTCTAGAATATTTTCCTGACCTTTCGTAGCCCAGATTAATAAGCCCCGGTCATTATGATGGTGTACCATCCAAGTAATATCCCAGATACTATCCCTACTTTTTTTTTCTTTTTCCCTTTTTTTTTCCTGCTATGGGGTGCTGTATATCTCAAAGGCCAAGTATTGCCAAGTATCTCGGCTGATATGTATCTTTATTTTGAATGTTCTTATATTTTTATTATTTTAAAATGTTTTCAGTGTCTTAACTGTAATATATTTTTTGAATTGTAAGCCACCCAGAGTCATTGACTGAGATGGGTGTTACAGAAATTGAATGAATGAATGAATGAATGAATGAATGAATACCAAAAAGGACACTAACAAGTGTTCAAAGTATCATACAATATCCTTAATTCATATGCTAGCAGCATAATGCTTAGGATCTTCTAAGACAGTTTAGAGCCCTATAAGGAATAAGCGACCCGAGTTTTCAAGCTGAGTTTAGAAAAGGCTCACAAACATGAGACATTATTGCTGATGCATACTAGGTAACTGAGAAAGCCAAAGGATGTCAAAAGAAATCATTATCTATTTCACTGATTATATAAAGGCCTTTAATTGTGTTGATCGCATCAAGGTGTGCAATGTGCTCAGAAATATGGAAATCCCACAAAATCTCATTATTCTAATGAGAAACTTAAACACAGATTACGAAGCCATGGTATGAACAGAACATGGTGAAACACATTGGCCTCAAGTTCTCAAAAGTATGTAACAACACTGAATATATTCCCCTTATTTATACAATCTATATCAAGGGTGTCAAACTCGATTTCATTGAGGGTGGTGTTTTTCAGACAAATATACTTTTCAGAAAAATATAAAAATGCAAAAATGTATCTCATTACAAAAATTACCAACAGGAGGGGGGGGATATCCTTGGACTCTCAAACAAATCCTTGGAGACTCTCAATCAACTTAATATAAATCCATCCTATTTTATGTGTTATTATTGGTCAACCTTATCTCTAAAAACAGACTAGAGTTCTTACCTGTGCACAGCATATGAAAGCAATGGAAAGAGCCAGTAAGAATATGGAGGATACAACTACATCAACAGATCGTTGAGGGCCTCGCCTCTGGCAAAACAAACATCCAAAATTGAAGTAATGAAGTATTGCATATAACGAGCAAAAAACTTATTGCAATTCTTCAGAGTTTAATTCTGTAGCAACTTAAGATCCTCTCTACAATATTCCAGTGCTTTTATGTCACTTACCTTTAAGTAGGAACGAAGCGATAACCAGATTTTAATGTTTTCTACTTTCTTGAGTCTGAAATGTGGAATTTCGTATTTTCTTGCTTTCCGAGCAGAGGTAATGTGACTAAATAGTTTAGCAACCAGAAACCTCTGCAAAGAAAAGTGTCAATCAGAGCAAATGACATGCATACTGTTATCATTTGAAAATTACAGACAGATCTTTTCTAACTGCTACCTTTCAAAAGCTTTGCAGAACATTTTAATGATACATATTTCCCTAGAACAGGAATGACATAAGGGAAACTGATGCTCGTTTGTCATAAGGAAACATACAGTATAATGACAATATATTCATTTTGCCACATGACACAACCATGTGGGAAAAGCAAGAGACACCGACCAAGAGCAGTGCTTTCATTGGCAGTCATGTGGTTGTTTTATTTTTTTGACAACTAAGACTAACCTGCTTGTAAGTCCTCTCAGCAACACACATCATGAAGAAAAACATCCAGGTGAGGCAGAGGCGCTCCAGGAAAATGATCATTGCAAGGGTGATTATAGGGGGGAACGGAGGACCCCCACAAAAGATATGCAGAACTTCTTTTGCAGACAAGGACCACATCTGCTCAAAGGTCTTTGAGTGGAAGAGTCGATAGAGGAAAGGAAGGAAAGCTAAACCAATGGTAACAATATTGCCCAGCCACTGATAACCAGATCCTTGGTGAAAAGCATTGACCTAATAGTGAGGAAACCAGTATCAGCACTGCATAGTTTACATACTGTACGATGAGACATGCAAACCATTATATTATGAATTAAAGCGTTGCATCTAAAAATGCAGTGTTAAGTAAGAATGGAAATCTGAACATTAGATTCAATTCAGTGAAGATGAGACTGCAAAATGGCTTACATGCAAATTTGCAATCATTTTCTATAGTTTTCGAAAATGTAACCCACTGAACTTCCAACTTAAAAGAGAGAGAGAGAGAGAGAAAGAGAGAGATGATAGAGGGACAGACAGACAGACAAACAGATAGATAAAAATTAACATATTTTGCTTGTGGGTGCAGAACAAGCTGCACAGAATAGAACTGCCAGTTTTTCTATAAGAATATACTGAATGGGCACAATCCTTACCCTGCTCATGATGATTCCACTGATCTCCAGAACAGACATGTCTACTTTCTTGCACTCATTCCGCTCCCAGATAAGAGCACTCACTTTAGTAGAGGCAGGACTTGTATTCTGCAGCCAGAACAAGTGGTTCTGAGGACAAAAATACATACTGATGCCATATTCTGGAAACTCTTTCTTTAATACAGGGGAAAATGGCTTCGAAACAGCTCATTTAATGATTCTGAGCAAACATTTTGCCATTAACTTCATACGGGTCAAAAGATGGTTCCTAACTGAGCAAGCATAAATGTTATTAAAGTTTAATTTCTATCCTCACTAAGCATTTTAATATCTCATTGTCTGTAAGAGAAACTTGGAACATTTGATAATTACAAGAACAAGAATTATTATCACGCGTTGCCTGATATCAGTATATTCCAGGTAGCATGGTATCCAGGGGGGTTTCCCCAGTATTTTTTTTTATCACTAACTCCTTATTGTCAGGGGAATGTAGGTCCATCTGTATTGAGTACCATGGTAAACGGTATGATTTCTTCCTCTAGGTGAAAGTAAAGGTATGAATTGGTGGGGGATGAATGAGGGAAGCCCTCCTCCTACCGGAAGCAGCAAAGGAAGAAGTCTCTGAGTCTTCGGGTATCTGAATGGCTATTTTTAATGTTTGTGTCTCGAAGCTTGTGGTGAGATTTGGATTGGTTGCCCTGTTGGTGCCAAGAGCTGTTGGGGCTAAAGTGCTTCAGGATACCCAACGTCTCCTTTCAGGGATTCATGGTAAGGACACTGAGAGGTTCTTGGTCCCACATCTGGGAGGGGATTGGTTTTGGAGATATTATTGGAGAGGTGGAGGCAGGCCATAACATCATTGTGGTGCTGGACTTATATTGATGTTAGAGATATGGCAAGAGATAGGGAGACATATTAAAAGTTTTCTATAATGTAATAAATGGCTAAAATCACATCTACCTTTTAGTTGAAGGCAGTTGGTAAGAAATGTAATAGTGCATCATCAAATCAAGAATACTTTTTTCAGTCCCCTTGAGTTAATGCTACTATACTAACACTGGAAAGACTGCAGCCATAGTTCCAGATTCAAACAGGAAGAGCTGGTTTAGATTAGATGAAGATAGGCACACAGTATTTAATAATAATCAGATATTTTCCTGGATTCACTGATTTCCATATAAGCCCAGGAAAAGTCAGCTTCTTTAAGAAGTCACCAAGAGATGCTACATGAGTGTCGCCATCTGTTCCAAATCACCTTATCTCCACGCATGTGGAATCTTGCATTTCACCAATGTGCGATCAATGTCTGAGAAACTTTTGCTTTAATTCCATATTCCTGTGGTCACACAATAGGTTACAGTATATCTAATTAAACTTTTTGTATTCCTGCTAGATGGTAAACCATTTCTATTGAAAAATCCATTTTATTTATCCAGATAAAATGGCACTATGAACTTACTGTATATAATTGGACAGAAATCCACAAAAAAAACTAGTACCACAACTTGTTGACAGAGAACCTAAAGACGAATTTTTGGTAGTGTCTCCCTGATGTTTTATTTGATTAAGCTACCATCACAAAAGTGGGGGGGGATGCTTTGCATCTTACAGACCTGCTGGAAAACATCATCCTTCAGATCTCGTTTGCTTGCTTTCTTGTGTTTTCCTTTGGCTTCCTCACTGTCACTGGTGAAAGAGGATCGGTATTCGGGTCCATGAAGTAAATCATCCCACAACATATCCTCTGTCTCAGAGTCATGCCGAGTACTCTCTGAATCTCTATGAGAAACACTACCGCTTTGAGATTCACTACTATAGTGGGCTTTGGACTCCTATGAGGAAATGTTCAGAAAATAATTATTGCAATCCCAATTCAATTAAAACCAATCACTGAATTCTTTATGACTTCTGTCATAACAAGATACTCGGGTGCAATCTTTTAGTTCATTTAAGTTACAATGGTACAGGCAACTGAAGTGGGTGGCTATGTTAAATCTGAATAATAAATAATTTTTAAAAAACCCAGTCCCATGGAAAAGTACCAGCAAAATCCCACTAACCTACTTTATCATGAAAACTGTCTGACAGAGGTTTGTACTTGTTCCTTTATCTTTCTAAATACCACAAAATACTAGTGTCAAATATTCTAATTCACCAGTGCTGCAGAAAAGTTAAAATAAGCACTAAAGCATTGCACTGATAACACTATTATTGGTATGACGGAATAGATATACCTACTTCCTGATGTCAAATCCAATAAATGATATAGTGGACTATTGAACTATTCCAAAAATACTGAAATATTCAAAAAACAAACAAAAATATGGAACATATTTCTATGTAGGGATTAATTCTGAAACATAAAAATGTTGTTTTGCAAATGAGTTTATGTCCTGCTCGTACTTTAACTAGTATTAAATCATGAATGTTCTACACAGAAATATCAGCATTTAGTTTACTCCACCACAGCTGAAAATGATCTTCAAAGCGACCCATGGCATTGGACCAGGATACCTGCAGGACCGCATCGAGTCTACTCCCCCCCG
>JANHFL010006835.1:0-40995 GCA_032468155.1 Oxyrhabdium leporinum | reverse complement strand
TGTTTTAATTAAAAGCTGTGAACCGCCCCGAGTCTTCGGAATGGGGCGGTATATAAATATAATAAATAAATAAATAACTAAATAACTAAATAAATGGAGTTTGTTCAGACTATATGAGAACTTCTTTTGCTGATGTAATTTGACTTCCTGTTGTTCAATTTCAAAAGCACAATTCGCAAGGATTCCAGAGATCTCAAATTAGAGCCTGAAAATTGCAAGCATCCACATACTCTGTCCTTATGTGAATGTACTAATTGGTTTTTATTTAACACACTGCATAAAGTTAGCTATTAGGATTACCATTAAATGTGAGTCACATCACTATTGTCTATTCCCCCAAACATGATTAAAACATTGTTCATTGTCATTCCAACTCCACTCAGATGATGCTGAGAAGAATCTTAAATCAAAATAATCAAAAAAAGGATCAGATGCATCCAGTAGCTTCACTTCACACAGGACATATTGTAATTTTTAATTCTGAATACCTCTTGAGGAATTGTTAGTTCAAGTTCTGATTCCACTACGCTGTCCGAATCTTGCATAGATTTCACAACCTCCTTGACCTGCCTCAGATCACAAAAAGAATGAATGAAGAACTAAAATGTAGACAATCTTCAAAACAAAAAGGTTGTCATATATTGTATCAAAAATACAATATTGTATTGTATTGTATTGTACTTATTCAAAAGACAAATCTATATGGGTCTATAAAATCCAAGGATTAAACTATTTAGGTGCTTTTATATATAAAAATACTCAAGGAACCTCCTAATCAGGTTGGGAGAATCGCAGTTAATAAGAAAAAACAATTTACATTCCTAACTAGAGATGGATGATTCAGAAATACTCACTAAATAAAAGAGGCTACATTTCTATATACATTATTTTGTTTTTGAACTGTTAATTATGAAGTCAAGAAGGAGACATACAACACTGGACCTAATCTTAAATGATACTCAGAATCCCAACCAAGAACTGAATGTTATATATGCTATGAATATTATTTCCTCCCTGTATCACATTGTTATATGAATTATGATAATTAAATATCAAGACCAATAAACACTATTCTTCTTCACATACTACATAGTTAAACTGGAATTCAGTGCTGGCAGCTATGGTAACATTGGCCTATTTGGATAGTTTTAAACAGGAGAGGTTCATGGGGGATGAGGTTATCAGTGACCATCATGTTTATGGATATTTACCATATCCTGAATCATAGATAGTATAACTGACAAATGACAGAAGGGTTGTTGCTTTCCAGACCATTTTCCTGAGCTTTACACATACACTATCTGATACAAAAAAATTGGACTACACAGCCCATGATCTCATCCAGCGGAATTCTCCTGAAATACTTATGCATGTATGTCCAAGGCAGTAATACAAATCAGTTAAATATAATTCCAAAGATATTTTGTAGTGGTACTAAATTGTCCTGCTAAATTGTCTCTGCCCAGCAATTGGTTTTGTTTTAAAAACGGACTCTAAATGGGTAGAAATGCTAAATATCTAATCTTAGATTATTTGTTTAATGTCCGCAGTACTATATTTATCTTTATTCATCTAGAAAACAGAATATAGAGACACTGAACAATATTTTTTCAGTTTGCTTCCAGAGATCCCTAAATAAACACCAAGGAGTATAAATTATAAACATGACAGAATATAATCTACAAGTTCAGGGTTAGGGTTAATAATTACACTTTTTTTCTGGTGTCCTGCAGATATGGGTGTGTTTAATTAGTAATTCTAGGAGTTGCTGTTCCAACACAAATGGAGCACACAACAGTTGAAGGCTGACCTAATCTCTTTCTTAATTTGATTAAAGTGAAATGCATTTGTTGCCTAAATAAGTGGGATAACAGTTTTTGATAACACTTACCTGTGACACTGACTGATTTGTTGAAGCAGATGGAGAAATAAGAGAAGACTTTTTGCCCTGATCTTCAGTTACAATTATACTAGGGCCACCTTCTACACTTCTGCGCAGCAAAACTACCTGACACGCATTATCTGTTTCTTCCTCACTTGACAAGTCATCAGAAATGCCTGAATGTCTAGAAATAGTCTAAAAGAACATTAATCAGGATTAACATAAAGTGGATGAGACAGTTTCACACTCATGCAACTTATTTGTACCATAGGAACTAACCAGTAACAATTTATTCTATAGCACTACAAACAAAATATACAACAACACAAATAAATCTATACTGTAATACAATGTTACATGCTACATAGCTGCCCAATTTAGAAATGATTAATCTACTGACATGATTGAAAAACTCCTCCACAAACACTCTAGTTTACTTGATGCAGGACAACTGTATAGCTGTGGTCTCATCTATCAGTTTTCCTGCAGACAATTCCATATATACTTTCATTATTATGACTGAGAGGTAATGTTAAACTATGATCTAATAGATTGGGTTTTAAATCTTTTCATCTCTGAAACTCATACCATTCCGTTCAGCCTAGCTTAACTCATATAACCGCCATGAGGATAAAATGAGGAAGAGGATCTAAATACAGTATGCCAAGCTTATTTCCTTGAAGGAAAGTTCAAGGAAAGAAACAAAAATTATAAATGCTTTTTTCTCCTTCCTGGGTCCCAACTAAGTTCCAATATTTTAAGAACTTATAACAATCATTTTAATCCAAGATGCATTGGTGAAAGAAGTTAATTTTAAGCTTAGTACAGAAAAAATACTGTTTACTTTATCAGGCAATAATATAACTTCATACAGAAATTATAGCATGTAATTGTATTATATTTTATTTTCAATAATTAAATGATAGTAATATTATCTGTATCTATAATTATAAAACTGTTTTGGAGAAATTTTCGATATTTTACAAAATTTAGATGAGTGGTAACATTTAATCTGTGCACTATTGAGACAATTTAATATCTGCATCAAGCAAACACATCAAGTTCAAACTTTACCTGTTTTCTATCTACATTTAACTGCATTTCAGAATCCTTCGATCGCTGAAAACTGTGTTCAGATCTGGAAATCCTGCGTTTTATACCACTGCTATGCTCTGTTTCAGTCCCTTTATCAGCTACTCGTTTTCCCCTTTTCACCCTATGGAAGGAAATGCATGGCTTCCTTATTCACACTTTTAAAATCTAGACCTAATTGAGAAGGTACAGAATTTACTATGATTTCTTCATATGAAACTTACAGAATTATGAACATCAAACTGTACAAGTTTCAAATCCAATCCTCGTTATTCAGAAGATGAATTTCTGCTTAATTATTTTAAAATCTATCAAAACTTAAATTATCCAAAGTTGAAGTTTGCCATCTATCTGACACAGAATGTGCTGAGAGAAAATAAAGGAATAACATTTTTTCCCATTCTTCCTGATAATACTTTTACATAAAGCAAGGAATACCGTGCACATTGGCAAATTAAAGTTAAACACACACTATTGGATGCTGGACTATGAACAAGACAATAATAATTTAAATTTCTCCTTAAATATAAATGCTGTCATGAGTCTTGTGTCATTCATGTCTTAATAGAATCTACTTCATAGGACTGCTGTAATCTATAAAAGTGGGGAGGGAAAACTTTTGTGCTAATTGAGTTGGCTCATGGAATGTGGTATAAAACTATGAGATAGGACTGAAGAAAGATGACAATGCAGAAGTTCTAGAAAGACAACATTTGGCAGGTCCTTTCCAGAAATGCACATGACTGGCCTAATAAATTACATGATGTAATCTTGGAGCAATATCAAAATTAGAGTTAAAATCCAGTTAAAATTTCAGTCTTATCCTCTAAACAAACTAATATTACCAACCGTACCCTTCCCTGCTCCTTCGACGCAATACTGAATCAAACAAGCTGCTAATCCTGGATGAGGATTCCAAGGGCTCCTCACTTCTGCTGATTTTGTCAGAGGAAGCATAGACGTCACCTCCTGCAAATTTGCGTATTTTTCTAGGTTTAAAAAAAAGATAGTATAAACGTGAGTTTGTCCCCCTCTTCATACCCGCAGAATTTTTAGCATATCGGTATCAGGGAATATAAATATAGCCAGATGCCAATTATGAATAAAATACATATTCATAAAGATATGTTTTTTGAGATTGCCATAGGATTTAGGATACTAAAATACCACATAAAGTGTCTATGATGCCCGAAGTCACCTTGCAGGGCAGATAGGTGGCATAGAAATTTAATTAATAAATAAAATAAATAAATTTGTGCATATGCCCATTAATACGAGTACAAGGAAAGAATCTATAAGACCAAAATTGCTCTATCAGGGAAATGAGAGGTTTCTAAAATGAGAAATAAATACATATTTATGCATGTAATGATGAAAATGAAACTTATCCCAAACAGTTTCACTTGATTCTAGACTGAACTGATGGTTCTGGTATTTTCTAGTATTTTATACTAGATTTCACTTTCACTACCCCATTTATATATAAAAATGTTAGCAACAAAGTATGTTAAAAATTCCTCCATGCATGAAATGAGGAGAGTTTAAACTATATAAAGTTAACTGTGGCTAATATCACATTTAATTTTCTGTCATACTAGCTATTAAATTAAAAACTGATGAAATACTGTGAAGGAGAAATCCAGACCTCTAACAATGCCTCTGATGATAAACAGGAAATACATATTTGTTGCTTCACTGATAAAATATCTGATTATATCCCACATAGAGCTCATGTTACTGTTCTGGAAAAATTAAATATGAATTATTTTCATCAGTTTGTTGTTGATTTATAACACACTAAACATCTCAGAACTCAGTTATCAAAGGAAATGCTTCTTATACATTTACTTAAATCTTTGCTGAGTATATTTTGCTAAGTGTTCCTAACCTACTCATATTAATCAATCTGTGGAACAGAGATAAGCAGAATCTATAGCAGAGCCTGTTATTTGAAAAAAATATTCTGAGATGAAGAAAGCTCCAACATGAATTATTTCTTCAAAAGATTAACTTAGTATTTCCTTGATTTTTGTCTGCTATTTTTAAAATGCTCAAGCAATTGTTTTTATTATTTCATACTTTTATATTTCATGCTTATGTATATTATCATTTTATGGAATCTGCTTTGATACATTTATACTCAAGTGGTATGTAAACAGTGTGAATTAGTACATATTCTTAAAGTTAAATATAAAAGCTGTAATTTATTAAAATCTAGGTAAAACAAGTGAATTAGCAATAAAAGTCCAAGCAAAGATACAATTCATACCATGCATATTATAAGAAAAATGGCTTTTAAGCAGGATGCAAAGAAATATTCTGATTTGAAAAGGAACTTTCCTGCCAAGCTACAGACATTCATCTCTCACCTCCTTCTTCGACCAACACCGCTCCCATCACTTCCTGAAGATTTAGATAACTGAGTAGATACTATCTGACAGTGCACAGTTCCCATGAGTAGCATAAGGCACAATGGTCCAATGATTTCACTTGCACTCACTATTGGCATTATGGAATATAATGTAATTGCTACAACTGAAAAAAAGGTATATGAATTGTCTAACAAGTAAAAGTAGAATTTGTACTACTTATATATAAATATGTACCATGTAAAAATGCTACATACAAAAATTGCACTGACAAAAATGTTGTGAGACTTCTAACAATAAAATTTAATATAATAACCTCCAGAAACTACTGCATATGTAACCTTAGCACTGAGTTTCTCCTTTGCTAACTGTGTGGTGAAAAATATGGCTTTAGAATTGATTTATAATGGACAGAATTTAATACCAGACCAACTATTGACTCTTACTCCTTTTTTCCCATGAGTCTTTTTCAGATCCAATATTAGATGGTACCTTAATCAGCATTTGCTGAGATCCCTTCCTCAAAACTTGGCATGATACAAATTACAATAATTTTAAATGGAAATAGATATTGGGGCTATCCAAAGCCTTCAAAACATATGTTTTATATACAGGAATGTTTGTAAATTCACATATATGAAAAGGCAGCCAGGAGCAGTTTCTGAAATATTTTTGTGGGTCTTGCAAATGATATGACTATCTTAATGTGTCTTTCCAAATATATAAAATTTTATTGGCAAATAATTTATACAGAATTAAAGAACTATAAAACTTAGGAAATAAAGAAGAAAAAAGATATATAATATAAAGGAAAAACAGAAAAAGACAAGAACAAAGAAAAAAAATCTAAAGAAGAAATTTTATTTGCAACAATTACTATGGTAGTATGATTATTACCATTTCCACCCTGCCAAATTATTATCTGACTTCCATTCTTAGCATAATTTCTACTACTACTACTCACCTTGTAGGAGGTACAATACTAACAGCCACATAAATATACGCCAAGAAGTGACTTGTATCCACCACTGACTAAAAAATGGGAATAATATAACTCGCACAATTCCCTTCCTCGTAAGTGATGTCCAAGGAATTTCAGGTTTAGCTTTGGCAAATGTGGAACCTGAAATTTGTGTAATGAAAACAAGTACTTTAGAAGATAATCAAGAAAAGTACATTAGCTGTTATTTTTTTCTTACTCAAACCAAGATTCTCTTAGAAAATGAGAACTGTAATACAAGAGAACTGTGAGACAATTATCCAGGACTTTGGTTGGACATTCAATATTCTGTTTTCACTTTTTGGATGATATTTGGGCAACAGTGGAAGCTCTGAACAGAAATTTGGTTCCAGCACCAAGTTGAAATTTAATCCATAAAAGTCAGGTGTGCTGTTTTCAGGCCTGGTTTAGCACTGGAAAGGAAATGCCAGGACTGGAGGTCAGACTGGGAAGCACCAGAAGACAATGGCAAAGCACTTCTGCCCTATTGCTAATAAAGCTTCATGGTCATGTCCATGAAATCAGCAAGAGTTCAGTTTTCCTTTAAAGAAATTGTATATTTAAGAAATCTAGTTAAGAATTGCATGCTGTTTTAGACAGGGATCCACTGTTTTTGAAGGAGAATACTATCTGTTCCAGTGTATCTAGGATTCTTTATGATGTTGCATTGTCAAATGATAGCTAGAAGTACTTCTGTAAAATTTTGGCAGACCTCTCCTATTTTTTGTAGGAATGTATCTGTTACAAATATTTTATTAACAAAGATTATTTTTATAGTATGCTCTACATAAGGGCACAGAATATTTCAAAATTTCAGCTAGGTACAAAACACAGCCACAAGAACATTATCTTTGGAGGAATGGGATTTCCAACATTGGGGATCGCCAAGAAGTCTGACTTTACTAATTTTACATAGGATCTTGAAATATTTTGTTTTGCTTAAATATAAATCTCTGCTACCTTTTAAAATGTCTTCTGGTTTAATTGGCTTTTAATTATTCTAAGTGCCATGAAAATCTAAAAAGCACAACAGACATTTTATTTATAATAAAATTATAAATAAAATAAGACAAGTACTAAATACTATATATGTATAATAGGTATTACTTGTCATCACTAACTGCACAGAATATAAATGTTTTGCAAATTTAACAGAAGTGATTAAATTTTCAAATGGTCCATACCTCTTATTAAATCAACATCTATCAAGTCAGGCTGTATGTGGCCTTTCTTTCTGGGTTTGCTTTTGAAGCCCTGCACATTTAGTAATAAACAATTAGAATATTTTATAATTAATAGATTGTTTCCCTGATCTCACAGAATATATATTTTATTACAATTACTCTTTCATAGTCATGTTCATATGGGAAGCATGGAATAACCTTCTCCAATTCCCGGCTCTTAGGGTAAAAAGATAAGGAGTCCCTGCGGATTTTACTCACTGGTCATTGCTAACTCGGGGGGGGGGGAGTGCTAATCTCCATTTCAACGTCATTGAGCCAGCATTGCCCGAAGACATTTCCAGTCATGTGACCAACATGACATCACAGAGCGCTGTTACCTTTCCACCAAAGTGGTACCTATTTATCTACTTGCATTTGCATGCTTTCGAACTGCTAGGTTGGCAGGAGCTGGGGCGAGGACAGGAGCTTACCCCATCCTGTGGAGCTCAGGTCTCGAACCTGGACTACTGGCTTTCTAGCCCCATATCTTAACTGCTGAGCCATCATGCTCTTAGGGTATTTGGCTGAGAATTCTAGAAACTGTTGTCCAATACCACATAAATATTACTCACACAGGGCAATGCTTTATCAGAGAATATCTGCCATTTTTTTCATATAACGATATATGAGCAAAGTAATCATTGCACATCAGATAAACCTCACTGACTACAATATTGCCACTGCATTTTAATTTATAAATGTAATCCCACATGTCTTTGCCATTCAGAATTTATCTGAAAAAAACAGTATACTGTATAAATCAAGTGCTTGACATTTCTCTAAGAAGATATCTATCATAATCAGGAAAATAATACTTCTCTAGTAAAAGAGAATATATGTAACTCAGGTTGAATTATGGAGTCTTGGTGCTCTCTAAACCTGTTTGCTTATTACCCAACTAGGTAACAACATCAATGCTAGCGAGTTTGGGGTTTCTCTACTGCTTATACACCATAGCTTGCCCTGCCAGTGTCAATGGGAGTAGGGTTTTCTCCCTGGAAATTCCTTGATTAGTGTATAGTTTTCCACCTGTTTGTCTTGTGTGTTGATCTCCGTTAATCTGGCTGCTGGAAAGCATGTGTTCTGATTTTTTGTTTCTTTTTTATTGGTGTGGTTTATCTCTATATGTCTATTGATGGCTCAGATAGCAGCAAGATTTCATAATATTTTCTCCCCTCTGTAGCCCCAGCCAAATATGATCTTAACTATTACTTAATCAGAGTAGTTTGAAATGCAATTGTTTTCAGAATTTTCAAAAATTAAAATAGTCATATCTTATTCTACAGCGGATACTTTCCATCAGCAGAATTACAAACATCAGATACAGTCTCTGACACTATCTCTAATTGCCAGTTTCTCATGACATTTGACCATCCATAAATATTGCATGGCAGAAACTAAAACAAGTTTTAATTTGTATCTTTCATGTAAACTTAAATATTAGTAAAAGCTAGGATTTTCATGTTCTTCACAGAATGTCTGCTGTTTAGAATCATAGCCAAATAATTTTTATCACACTTGGTTTTCTATTGGGTTTTACCTTGTTCCCAGTAAGTAACATCTACACTACCAAATCTTCACTGCAGTACTGTACAATGTCTTTCTGATTTCTCATAATGCTTCTCCTTCAGCTCAGATCTTGATTCACTTATGCATCCAAATACTCATCAAGCACAGTACTCCCACTTATGACAATGAGGAAGTATTGCGGGACTATCTTCAACAATTGCATGGTAGAAAGTCAATGAATACTTTTACAATTTTCCAATTTAATTAGATGTGGGCAATTTTAAATACAAAACACTATATTCACTGAATACCTTATATTTTACATGACATTTCATTCTATTTGTTACATACAACATATTTCAGCTACGTCATTCCATAGGGCCATAAAATAAAGAATTAAGAAGTTCAACAAAATTGTCAGCAAATTTTTTTTACCTTCATCTCAGTCTGTTCTATGGACTTTTCCCATATTTGTTGATCATAAGCTCCAATCTGAAAAGAAGCAGCTGTTTCTCATATATTACTTTTACCTTCAACACCAATGTATTAGTGAAATAATAACATTTAAATATTTACATTTGAGTATTTACAGATATTGGTACATATAGAAATTTGATAAATAAAAATAAATTTACTGAATTATTTCCTAGAATTCCTCTAATTAATACTACAGATATAGAAAGGAGAGGTTTTATCAATATGTTATTACAAATAGAGAAAGCAACAAATGCAGAGTTTGTACAGCTACTTTACTGAATGTAAAAACAAAGCACAGAAAATACACATACAAATCTCATAGTAGGTGCAACTAAAATAAAAGAATCCTAATTTATGTCTGAAACTAAGCAAAGGAATCATTCCAAATATTTTAACAATTGCTCCAATAATCTTTTGTTTAAAGAACTGAAGCCCAAACATTTGAAAATACCCTGTTGGCAGTTTTTAACAATGGTTTCAACAATGTGCAAATTCTAAAAAAAACCAAAAACTCCACAGTTTAAAGCTATGATGTAATCTTAACTACAGAGCAAATATATTAAGCTCAAAAAACAAGCCTAAACCTGACCTTTTTTTGGTACCAAGCGATGGCATCTTCATCATTTGAAGCCATCTGGTTTCTCAACTGCCAACTCAGCTGTACAAACATAAAGAGAGTTTATTATAGAAACATAAAATAGGGATATCAAAAAGTATTCAAAATCAAGTTACAACATTCCCAAATTCATTTCTTACCTTTCTATTAGGTAAGAATACAAAATCTCTTTATAAGCAAGACCCACCCTTTCATTTCTTGCTTGCTTGCCTCTAAAGCCTGTAGAGCAAGGTTTCCCAAACTCTAAAGTACCCTTCCTTTGGAGAAGTACGGAGTGAGTCCAGGAGTGGTGTGAGAAACCTTTTACATTGATACACTAAATCCACCTTTCCCACTGTATTGATTTGTGTTCATTTGGCCTTTGAATATTTAGGAGAGATGTATATATTAAGATTATACTAAAAGTGGTAGGGGGAGGATGGCAAAAAGTTTAGGAATCCCTGCTGAGTGTATGTGGCTAGTATCATGATGTTATCACCAGAGGGACATAACTAAATTTGCAGTCTTTTTATTGTGGACTTGGAAAGATTAAAGAGCAAAATGAGTGCCTTAGGTGCAACAAAGGTTTACCACAATTATTTTATCCTTTTTTAGTCCCAAATGAGAAAGATGCTCTGGGGATTGTCAAAATATAACTGGAGGTTTCCATGCGGCCGATGGTCCATACATTATTCATCCCAATTGAAACAGACATGTTTTAGGAAATAATCATCCCTCCCCCATCCCCAGTAATAGCAATAGCACTTAGACTTATATACCACTTCACAGTGCTTTACAGCCATCTCTAAGCGGTTTACAGAATCAGCATATTTCTTCCAACAATCTGGGTCTCATTTTACCGACCTTGGAAAAATGGAAGGCTGAGTCAACCTTGAGTCAGTCAGGATCGAACCACTAACCACAGAATTCCCTCATTGGGTGGAGAGGAGAGCCCAATTATCTATTAAGTCACTCCCCCTTCAGTTATTCTCAATCCTTAGCACTCCTTCTTACCAACTAGCCTTGACCAGTGATTCAAACTGTTTTAAACACTGCCATTTTAAACCCAGGGCCTTCTCAGCTTTATCCTTTCTGTCACTCATTTCATCTGGGTCTAATTCCCCCCAAAGTCTTAACCTTTTCCTACACCACTTCCCCTGTTGGTTCTGGCCTCAACCTGCAGACCCGTAAGTGATCAATGTTCACTTCTCCACAATATCTAAAAAAGCAGCTCCAGGACTCTACCTTTCAAAGCCTCTTCCTGTTACCATGGAAACAGAAGGATGCAGCAGAAGAGAACACTCTCAACTGCTTTTTCCTGGATCATGATGTTATGGCAGACAGCATTAGCCAAGTGCTGCATCCACGGATCCTTTAGCGTTGTTCTGAACGAATGTGGCAAATACCACAACTGATCAGCAAACTAAGATACAGGCAACTGTACAAAGGAGGTCCAAGCTGTAGGCTGCAGTGATGCATGTCCTGGGAATTAACAAGTTGTTGAGTCCCATTTTTATGAATTTAAAGGGCAACAGTCATTCATGATATTGGAAAAGAGGGACATGCATCAGTGGCAAGTGGCAATTGACAAAGAGGAGAAAAAATTAAAATTAGCTGGGAGTCCAACGTTGTCTGATCAACAAACCTAAAAAAAGTGTTTAGAAAGAACTTAAATGAGACACATTTCTAATGCAACATTCCTATACATTTTTCCTCAAATCACATGCATGTTACTGAAACATCAAGAAATTCAAGCACACGCATATTTGCAAAACTGTGGGGGTCAAGAAAGCAAGTCAAGCTTGTGCAGAAGAATGGTATATTACAAAGGGTGGAAAACAGATTCCCTTGACTCCAAAAAATTAGCTGTTATAATATTTAGAATAGAATAACAGATTTGGAAGGGACCCTGGAGGTCGTCTAGTCCAACCCCTTGCTCAGGCAGGAAAGCCTATATCATTTCAGATAAATGGTTGTCTAATCTCTTCTTAAAATCTTCCAGTGTTGGAACATTTGCAACTTCTGGAGGCAAATTGTTCCACTGATTAATTGTTCTAACTGACAGGAAATTTCTTCTTAGTTCTTTTATTTATGCCTATCCCACTATCTGTTGATGAGAAATTCCTTGAACCAACCATGATACAACTATAAAGTTTGGAAACAAGTAACGATAAAAAGCATCCTGGAATCATTTATTTTTCTTCTTAAAAAAAGATGCAGGTGGTCCCTTTACTCTCAGATCTGGCTACTACATCATATTAGTATATTTGTTCAAAGCAGAACTTAAATACAAGAGTAGACTCTTACCATGTCTTTTAAGAATGGGGAACCTACAGTTCCTCCAATATTATTATTATTCACAACAAAAATAACCATGATTAAAGATATTGGAAGTAGTATTTTAACTCCATAGAATCTTCATTCTTGCTCTTTCTCATTTTATTTTTTAAAAATCCCTGAATTTAATTGCTTGAGTCATTTTATTTATTTATTTGGTCCTTCTCTCAGAATAGGGACCTATAAATTTTATAATAAAGTTACCTGAAGAAAGAAGCAATGCAGAAGCCAAGATAGTTTTTAACGCAATCACGCTATTTTTTAAATATAAATCTTGGTCAAGAAGAAGCTAGCAATCGGGATACAAAAAAGCCAAAGAAATCTTGTGATATTCAATTACTCAATTATCTGTGTTTATTTCAAGTCTCTTACCAGTTGAGTTGTGTTGTTTCCTTGCTGTAAACTCTGCCGAAAAGAAAGTAAAAGTAAACACATTTAAGTAAATTCAGAAAAAAAGCAAACAGTACCTTTCACTATCCAATCCACCTGTGAAACTTATATAACTTTTATCTAAGATCTGGTTTTGTTTTCAAAGTTTACTTTTTTCTTTTTTGAAGTACATAAAATGGAGCCAAACTTTCTTCTACACTTTAACCCGACCTGTTCTGAAGCTGGATATATAATGGCCCTTATACATAGATAACACTCCAGAAAATTGTATTCTTGAATTCTATTAAATGAGAATTATAATATTAGCTGATATTATACATACTCAGAAGATTTGACTTGCCCACAATAATGGCCATCTTTTTTGGAAAGAATAAAAACAAAAAATGCTTCCCCACTATCTAGAGAGTGGACATGAAAATAATTATTTTTTACAATATTGCAATTTACTAATGTTGATGCATGTCACTAGTATTGCTGATATATTTAAAACTCTTCACCAATCTCATGTTATTGTTAGAAAAGCCTTCATTGATGGTTTGTCTGTATGTGTTATATCTGATTTTGCTGTAATTTACTTTCATACTCTTCTCTTAGGAACTTTAAACATAATAGCTTTCTCAAAAATTGTGTACTGTAACCTCAGAATAATCCTAACAAGTAAGGTAGGCTGAGAATGAATACAACATGTTATGACCAATCTGAATCTCTATAGATGAGGCTGATAGATTTGTTTTTATTTACCTGCTTTCACTATGTCATTGTCTGCATGTGTATGTGTGGGGAGGGGGTTAGCTTTTATATTGTGCTCATCTTTGAATATGTATTGTGAAAATTAATGTGGGCATTAATTTAAAATTCTGAATAATTTAACATCTGTAGGTTAGCAGAACTCTATTATTTCCATATCATAGCGGAGAAGCAGGAGGGAGGGTAACAATTCAAAATAAGACTATATGGCTGCTAAAGACATGGATAACATTTTATTAACTTCTGGAGAAAAAAGTTTTGCACCTATCTTTGAATATCAATAGCATGATGGTAGCATTTTTAAGCTAGGGAGAACCATGAGGATAATTAGGATGAAAGTTGAAAACCCAGATAAGCGTAAAATCATTTCCATCACTCTTCCAAACATGTCCAAGATCAGTCATCAAATGGTCATAAATGTATTAGATGAGTTTAACATCTTGGAAGACAAGAATAAGCACATACCAGCAAAGAATAAGCAAGAATAAGCACATATCAGCAAAAATGCACATCAAAGTACGCTTAGTGAAGATGCCCAAAACCAATTATACAAGGAAACAGGTTTTGGAGCACTGGTTTGATTTCCCTAGGGAAAGGAAAGCTGCATATTTGAAGAAAATTATCTTGTTTTTTTAATATTCTATCATTTTCAACAATTTGAAGATAACCATGTAAATTTAAAATACAAAAGGAAGTAAACCAGGGTAAGCTCACATATTTGACCTATGAGTTGCAGTTGTCAAGTTTGAGGGATGGTCTAAGACTCCCAAAGCAAATCCAGAAGACCTTTCATGCATTCTATCTCAAAGGAGTCTTGTGCGTTGGAAATCAATGTATAGTTTTCAATTCAGCAGCCCATTTAATATGAAATCTCTTCGCAGCATCAACGAATATACTCACTTGCCACATCAAGCATTTCTTAGGGCCACATCTGAACTGAAGATCTGCGAGAGGCATGTTGACCCCGTAAATCAACTATCCCTCTTCCTTGTTCGGTGACCCACAATCCTAAACCCCCGTCCTCGACTTCTAGCTTTCGCCACTGGCTCAATTCCTTTAAACCTTCCCTTTCAGCGTTGCCATTGTAAGTCCTTTCTGTCCTTTAGTTCATCCCTCAATCGTTTCCTGCTTCGGCTCTGGCTCCAGACTCCTCAACTGCCCTGTCTACCTTTGATCCTCAAACGTCCCAAGAGCGCATAGTCTTTAGGCGCTACCGGTCGGTCTCTTTCTTACCGTTCCCAAAAAGGCGACTGGAGAGAGAAAAAGAGTCGGCGCCCGTATGTCTCTGGACCATCCTGTTATGACAGGCAGCATCAATCAAGTGTCGCATCCACCGATGCTCCTTTTCGGTATTTCGTTTTGGAAAGGAGGCGAAAGCAATCAAACGCCGAATTTGAGATGTGATCCGGAGGAAAGCCCGAGCTACCCGCTTAGGGCCGCGCGTTTTTTGGGAGTTACGAGGCAGCTGAGATTCGCCTTGTATGGAATACAGAGAACGGCGAGGCGGCGTTCTGTACTCCGCGAAAAGGTGAGGAAGGAATGCTCTTTTAACGACTTCAAAAAAAACACCACCACCACCACACTTTTAGATGTAACGGGAGTTTAAATTTGGCTTAGAATCCAGGCTATGCTCTTAAAAAAGCAAAATTTAATGTGACACGCTAAAATCTATTAATAAAGACATAAATAAGGTTTGGGAACTTTTCGTCGATAGAGGTATAGATAGATGCATCTAAGGATTTTATGGAGTTAGCCAAAGGTAAGGCATGCAAACCGTTCTCGGGTTAAAAGTTCTAACTCCATACAAAGAAACGAGGGGACGTGGGTGGGGGTGGGGGAGTAGGAAATGCTTCAAACATCAATTAAGCTAGCAAATGATATACAAGTTTCTTCTTTAATTTCCCAAAAGCGAATGTTCATGCAATTTTAGACTATATTTTCTGCAAAATCTCAGTAAAAGTCTAATTTTTATTAGGGAAGGGAAAATACATCCTCTGAGCAAAGACACATTAAGCACTTCCCTAATTCATTCCCATTTAATTGGAAGAGGCGAAGATTGATTAAACAGCTGATAGCTCTTTGCTGTCTTAGATCTTGATCATATCCTTAAAACTTAGAAGCTGGAAAAAGCAAATAGTAACAACCAATACGGCTCTCCTTTTCCTCAAGTTGGCGGGAATTCTATTTCAATATCCCTATTTTTAATCCCATTCCAAACATAGACAAAAACCATTCCAGCCTGTTCTGGGCAGTTGCAATGGAGGCAGAGACTCTATTGCGCACTTCACTATTTCTACTGGCATGAGAGAGAGCAGATGCACTTTCATCCTGTGCGCCAGGTAACCACGTCTGCATTATCACTCCAAGTATAGGGAACCAAGGCCTTTGGTCTGCAAGAGGGAAATATCACTTATGCCAAACCTGGGCATTTTGCAGCCAGTAGGCCATATTTGGCTCTTTGATTGTCCCTGTCCAGCTAGCAGTAGTGGTGACAAGTGGAGCAGCAGCGACCCTCCACATTTCTTTTCTCATGTGGCCACTTGGGAAAATTAATTGCCATCCCCTGAAAGTTGGTGTCAAGCACACTTGTTCCGTTATATAAATCAGCTGAAAGTTTACACTGATACCTGGGTGATATTTCAAGGGGATTTTTTTTATATCCATGCAGCAATTTAATGTCTGCCACAAAACTAAGGAAGTGTCCACTGACTGTCACCCATCGCCTGCACCATCATCTGCACTCCCATTCCAATTAGAAATTCCATAAATTTACTTTGCTGCATGGGTAGGGTGGGGTATCAATTTGAATGTTTAATGTCACAGAGGTCACAGTGTTGTAGATAGGTAAATCTCAATGTGGATGTTATAAGAGACTAAGCCATAGGGTAGATAATAACACTATATATGGTGATATCCCTAGTGTCCTAGCCATACAAATGAATAGCTTCCTACAGATTATCATTGACCCTAACCTAACCTACTTCATCACATAATAGTTTAACAAGTAGTGATGGAAGGAGGAAAAGAAAATCTCATGGCTCAAAATATACACAGCAGCTTCATCCATGATTAAATCCTGATTTAGGTTTACCCAGCAGACAATTAGACCGGAGGGGCCACCTTCATTGTCCCTTTGCTTTCCATAATAAAAGGTCAAAAAGTCAGTCAAAAAGGAATAGCTATAAATGCCTGTCACCCCTTCTGTGACGGTGATATTAGTTTTGTTATATTGTCCCCTGCTGGTTATTATATCAATGACTGCTCTGAGGTTATTTTCCATTTCATATTCTTCTCAGCACATCTCTAAACACCAGCTACTGGCAGTGGATTCCTGCCTCATTACACAGGAGTCTCTTGAAAGCAGTAACCCATAGATAAACTAGCATGCAGCAAGATATGTTGTCTTCTATTTTTGTCCACTTGCACAGGAGAGTTGCTCTTAAGTGAAAATGGGTCATCATCCAGTTTGAGCTTGTTAGCTGACAATTTTCAATATTAGAGATGCTAGGAAACAATTTTAAGCAGGAAAAAAGGCCTATCTATTGTTAAATAAGTATTGAAACTGTGGGAAAGAATGTTGCTTCATGTCCATTTCATCAAACATTTTACAACTTGCCATGCTTCCATAAACAACAGCATAAGTAACACTTTAACTGGTGTTTTTCATCTTGGTATGTGGACTCTCAAGTGCCAGAATTCTCAGCAGTGACAATGCTATTTGGGGAGTTCAGGGAATTGCATTTTGCACACTTGGAAGTTAGCAAGATTAAATGAGTTTATACTTAAGCAAGAGGAAGAATCAAGGGAATAACATTCTCTCATAATCTCCTGCTTTGTCTCTTCTTGACTGAGCTACAGAGATTTACAATTTGTGATACAGCAGTCCAGTTTAAAGCACTTCTGTATTCAGGATTTATTCTTTCTAGAAACTTTGAAAGATATCAAATCTACAGTAACGTTGAACACAAAGCTTCAATTAAATGTGCCAATCTTACAGAAGAAAGGGAGGGATATCTAGAAATATCTCCAGTCAAGACCCTCTCCTTGCTAATGCTAGCCAATAGGGAAAATAGGAATTCCTGTTATGCTTGAATCTAACATTGGGATCTGCTAAAACATTCCCTGGGATGAAAAAGACTTTGGACAAGAAAAAGTGAACACAGTCTAGATCAGGGATGTCAAACTCAAGGCCTGCGGGCTGGATCCGGCCTGCGGTGTACTTAGATCTGGCCCACGGGGCCACCATGGAAACAGCAAAGGACCAGCCTACAGTGCTTCTGCCAGTGAAAACGGGTTCCCAAGCTCCATTTTCAGCTTCCACGGCCTCCTAGGTTTCGCTGGCACCCGACAGGAGTGATGTTGAGCTGGCCACGCCCATCCTGGCTATGCCCACACCAGTTCCCCAAGGTCTGTAGCACAAGGTTCTACCAGTCATTTTAATTAAACACAAATCAGACTTCTGTTTATTAAAAAAATACTTTACAGGGGAAAAATTCTATGCATTCCATTGTACTTTTTTTTAAAAACAAATAGCTTTGACAGTGATACGCTTGTACAGTCACCTACCAAAAGAAATGCACTGTGTCAAAGGATTATTCACAGAGAGGGTTAAAATTTTCCCATCAATTTACACTATTATAAAAACTTCTTTAAAACACTTGCTAAAATGTCAATAAATATACTAAGGCCACACAAAGCAAAAAACAAAAACAGTCTTCCAGGCAATTGTACATATCCTTTATATGCAAAGACCTTAGATTATTAAAACCACAGAAAAATATCTTAGCTGCCAATCAAAACTGAATTTAATCACAAAACACTACACAAATCTATTTTATACAACACGTAAAGATAAGTATTTGCTTAGACAGAATTGAAAGTGCTAGATTAAGAGAAGCCCCTTATCGACTACATGTGCTGTTGGGTCCTAAAAATATTATGTGTATCAATGGAAGGCCATAACATTATTGGAAATTTGTTTATTGGACCAACATATAGTTTATCCACATTACAAAAATTTTAGTAGCTGAAGGATAAATATCCTTATTCATAGCAACCTTCAAACACAACCAATATGGCTATAAATAGCATTTATAAGGAAATAAGAGTGCTATCCCACCAATAGTAAACACATTTATAGTTCCACTGATTTCAATGGAGAATTAAGCACCTGCTTATCTCCCATTCAAAATAAATGGGACTTATAGGTGCTTAACTTTGTTTGGATTGTGCCACAAGTGAAGATAATTCACCACCCAGAATAAATTCTAGCATATGAATGGCAGCATGAGAGAAAAAAAAGTTATATGCATCTTGGGGCTCTGACTATAAACTTTCTTGTCTCTGGACAAATGTTATGCCCTCAAAATAGGAAAACCGCTAACAAGCCCTTTTATTATATGGTAAAATCTGTAATGGAAGTATTCCTTAATGTCACATGAAAACTCCGTATGTTCCATCTTCATGGAAGAGAACATGTCAATTATTTACACGTTACTTCATGTTCAGAAATATGTGAGGGGGAATGTGAAATATTTAGTTCACTTAAATGTTAATTTTGCTTTTACTGATTTACTAAATGAATCAGTAGCCCAATACAACCTTTCTTGAATACATGTTATTTTTCATTGGTATTTAAAAAGAAATAGATTTTTACTAAAACCAAACAAATTTCCCAGCTTCCAACTTAGAGCAGCTCAGGAACTTTAAATAAGAAATGGATCTGCTAATGGCATTTGAAAGATAGAATATAATGAATGCTAGTATTCAACAATTATATAATTAGAAATGAATGTCTTCCCAAATTGTCCACTACTTCTAATAAAATAAATGTAAAGATTTTTCTGCTTTTACTCTTCAATTGATTTTGTAACTATATAATGTCCACATATTTTGCAATTTATAAAATAAGATTTCCTGCCAGGTTTAAGTGAAATCTCTTTGCAAAACAACTAGGCTTTAAAGTATCAATTACGCTGACAAGATCATTTTTTGAATTAATCACATCAGCATAAATCACTCCCCACATCTTCCTGAGACATTAATTTTCATCTCTTTTCTACCCCAAGAGCAAATATTTTCTAAAACAAAATCATTAAGACAAACCATTCTGCCACTCACTTTTTCACATCCATTATGATTATTTTTCACTCAAGTATTTGTATTGGTCTTTCTTACTCTAGAAGAATATACATGGATTAGTACATCATTTGTAGTGTTTTTAACTGTTATATGATAAGAATCTTAACCACTGAGCCAGAGTGAGATGCATGCACTAGGCTTTCTGACTGAGCCTTCTTCCTACTCCTGAAAAAGCTTAATCTCAGGAGTTTCTAGGAAAAACAGTCTAGCAATATAAGGGAGCTACAGGCATAAAGAGAAATAAGCAGTCCTGGCAGATACACCAAAATTCATGCCCAGACTTCTTTGGTATTTGCTAGGGAATGCAGTAATAGTGATAATTCATAATTTTTAACTATTGTAAAGATGTGACCAGAGTAATTGCAATAAAGACTATATGTATTATTAAATCAAAATAGATGACAGAAAATATATTTGATGGTTGAAATGTAAGTTGAATACATTTACACTTAATACCATAAAATTTTGACACAAAACTTATGAATTGGAAAAATGTGGGATGCTGCTCAGAATCATTTAATTTTCTTAATCTTTCATGAATGGCAAAGGTCATGAATGTTCATTTCACATATATTTAGTAGGTTTGTTCTTAATTTTAAAAAAGGCTTCTCTTGTAAACCTATTGCTGTAATGTGATGCACACAAAAAAACCTTTATTGAACTGGATCCAGAACTATGCACAATGAGTTCACATTGAAAAAAATGGGTATTGGTAATTTTTGCCAATTCTTTTCCTTCCCTCCCCTAATGAAGAAGTGCTCTGGAGAGTTGGGAAACTTTTTTCCTCTAGTTGAATGCATTCTCTGAATCCTGGTTCTCTCTGCCAATAGAAAAACCTCATTCTGTTCTCAAAGGAGCAAGTTTAGATTCCAACTATTTTCATTTACTCTGTCTTTTTCTAATGTCCATTACTAGATTGTAGAATTTTAAACAATTTTCTAATGTATATTTCAAAACAGGATAAGTGAAGTAATAAACAGTTTTTCATTCAATTATTTTTTAAATTCAACTCCTGAGTGATCATACAGTACACAGTGCAACTCAATGTAGTTGAAATATCCAAGTGACAAGTCTGGAGTTGTACTTGTTATTTATATAACGTTTAACTGTGGGAAATTGATGTTTGGAAGACAAGGAAAATTAGTGGAAGAAAAATGCAAAAATATGGAGTTGGTGAAACATAAATGAAGTACCGAAGCCCATATTGTCTATGAAGAATTTTACTTAGGACAGCCAGCTACAGCTTTTGAAAATTCTTCTGGATAACTGTAAAAAAATGTAAAAAGCCAGAGTACATACAGGTTTTCTGAACCAGTATTGGTCAATCTAGAATTTTTCATTAAAAGCTACACTCCTGTATAAGAACTACCTTTTGTAAAAAGGTTTCAGCCTAAACACCTTATTTACACAGATTACTTAGAAAGTCCCTACCACTTCAGTATGGAAATTCAATTTGAAATTTTTTCTACTTGTCTTCAGGACTGCACCAAAGTCAATACATAAACATGTATATATCAGGAGTAATACAAGTTCTATCTAAATACTGCAAAGTTTTCTGATTATTTTGCTATTTGTTTAAAACTGTGTCCTCTATACTGAGGTGCTAATATGCATATAATCTACACAAAACAATATTGCACAAAGTAATTGCTATTACAAACATATGAATATTTGCATTTTTTCCACAACTGTTTTCTTGACTTGCATTGGTGTAGCGCTCCCATTCTCTTTTCTACATTAAAAAACAGATTTAAAAATACCAATAAATTTGATTAAATTGTGATAAAGTTCAGATCCTATATATGAGAGGGCCAATTTCATTTTACTATCCAAAACAAACATTGTTCTGTATATAATGAATAAAAGCTGAATCTACGTAATCCTGGGAAATATTGAAGGAATGCTAAATAATATCAGCCAGTTATACTGAACATACTAACATGTGCTGTTTAATCTTCCAATATAGCATTAAGGAATCCAAGAATTACTTGCAAAAGTAGCAATCCATATGTGATTATGTGACAGTTTATTGTGAATCAGTTATATATAATTTCAAAGAATAAAGGAGATATAGGCCTGCCCTATTATATTAAGTGCCTCAATACGAAGGAGTTGATGGTTTCCCTCTAAGATGCCTACTGTGAATTAAACAAGCCACCAAGTTGGTTTAAATATTGTAAAGCCTTAAAGTGCTCAAAGATAGCAGTTTTGTCAAAGAGACTGCTAACAATTACTTTCATTAGACACTAGTGTATTAGTTATGCAGTTCGGAAAGATATTAAAAAAATATTCCAATATACATTAAAAGCAGAGGACCACTAAAGAGTTGTATCAGTAATTTCATTTCAACAAGATCATACACTCTGCATCTAATCTCATACATCAACTTCTTACTGAATGTCTTCTTAAGCAATTAAGGATTAATCTACACTGCTGGTAATTTGAGCTTCCTCCAGGCTTTCAAACTCTCACACATACAAATGTCATTGATCATTAAAAGTGCTGTGCTTTCTCTTTCATTCAAGCCATTAATTGAATGGGAGGGAGAGTCACTTTGTGAATCAGCCACAGAAACCATCCCTTTTATGCTGAAAGCTAAAGATAAAATAGATGAAAAGTTATCAGACTTATCAAGTGTTAAATACTTGATATTCCTGAAGGAAAACTATTGAGATGTTGAATTATTTACCTCATCCCTTAAAAAAAGAAATGCAAAAAGTTGTAGTCCACTACTACATGCTGTACTAAGGGAATAAAATACAACTCTAACTTTGCATAATCTGTGTAAAAAAGATACGCTTGACATTTTGGAATGTCACCTTTCTTTATAGAATTATAGGCAAGTTTTCTCCAATAAAACATAACCCAGTTATAAAACTATAACTTCACATCAAAATTTTAAAAAGCTGTTTAAAAATGTATGATTATGTACATATCAGACAAGAAAAAGTATATGATCCTTCTGTGGACTGTGTTGCTGATCTGATTCTAGTTTTAAAAGCTGGAAGGGGCAAACCAGCTAATTTTGTTGCAGAACAAATCATGACAGGGGTGAAAATAGTGATGGTGATACTATTGTTGCAGTCTGTACTTCTCTTTCTTCTTCAGAATCTTTTTTCATAAGTACACATTGGTCTTCACCTTCCAGTTTCACCGTGTCCGTATTTGAAATGTTTTCCATACACTGAGAATCCTCTGCCCCAGGATAGTATTGTTTGAGTCTTATATGCCAAGCTAAACTGCAGACAGCTGACACTGTCTTGAACTGATGAATGACATTTCTAGGGATGAAGTAGATGTCATTGTCACATAGCTGGATTCTGGCATAACGAATCCCCTCTCGTCTCATTTGGTTTAGCTTAGCTTCGTCAACCCATTGAACACACTGAGGGGGGAAAAAGAGATAACTATGAGTAAGATTTAAAAATTGTATTTTTGGTGCTGTGTATTATTATAAGTCATGAAGACTGCTGTGATGAAGTCTAAATGACACATATTCATGAGCCATATAGTGAAACTACTGCTATGCTAATAGATCAAATAAAGGAAATTCCCATTCTAATAGGAGGCAATCAATGAAACAATTATAACTCAATTTTTTATATTGAGTGGGACCAAGTAAAAGAACTGTCAAAAACTTTAGTCTTAAATTTAACCCAAGTATGACCTTTTTTGGCCTTTGTTATCACAATGAACATCTAAGCATGTGTATAGAACCAAGTATTCTGTTCAGAATTTATCTATATCTTACTTTTCAACACAATTTAAAACAATACCACACAAATAAAATAAAAAGATCTTAAAGCATAGCAAAAATCTATTTAAAACAGCAAATATTTAAATATAAAATGTCTTCTGAAATCAACATGTTTTAAAGCCTGAACCAAGCTTAAGAAATCTTGCTTCTACTATTCATACTAGTTCAATCTTTGCTGAAAAATAATGGACAAGTTTACAGATAAAAGTCCAGGCAAAACCCGTCTTACTCACAAACAACTGTTGGCTTCTTCTCTCAGGAAGGAAACAATGAAGAAACTTTTTTTTTAAGAGGATGAGGTTATGTTAGTTTGAGGAATTCTGTTTCTCTTTAAAGAAACTACCTAATCCACCTCCCAACCCCCACTTATTTATGCATTTGAAGTATATGTGTGTTATTCTGGAGACCTTATTTCATAATCAAGGATCAACTGAGAAAACTTTCAGGAAAAAAATAACAGCATTTTAACTGGAAACAATGTGTAAGACTACCTGTGATACTGGAGGTTCATGCAGATCCAACTGAAGTCTTTGAACTACATCAGTGAAATCTTCAGCATGAAAACAAACAACATCTTTGGTTATACGAGGCTGGTCACTCCTGGAGAAATAAAGATTGTAAAAATATGTTTGAGAATATTAGTTAGCTTTGAAAATTCCATATATTCAATAGCAAAACAATGTATCTCCTCTCTCATCAACCTCTAGGAAATATTTCCTTTTTATCTATATATTATGGGATATGTAAACTCATGTACATATAAAATACAATTTATTTTCCCTTCCTCTAAGATGGTTTGTTTACTTATTGTATTTTTATACTACCATACTTCATTAGGACTGATGGTGACATACATTAGCCTGATTGAGGAGGCACATCACCACATCTTTCAAGGAAGGCAGCATTACCCATTTAGAAAAATGTCATATAATAGAGCCAATTCCATAACAGAATGTCTGATGCTGGCATATAGCTCCCCAGAGTCACACAGGTTTCTTCAGTCAAGTTCTTCTATCTGTCACTTTAAGCGCTGGGATCCCAGTTGCAAGTGTACACTGATCATATTTCTTAACATAGGACCAGGTGTGATTTAATAGGTCTGGAGGTCAAGGTTCAATATGGTAGTCTACATCTCTTTACAACATTGTCTATATCCTTAAAACTCAGAAATCAAAAAGAATCCCAAAAGACAGGACAATGCTTGCCAAGATTAAAGATTATATTCCTTGGATTTGCCCCAACAATGGTGCCTGACTTAAGGGAGCTCATGTACCGAGAAAGTGATACAACAATGTGAATTGCTCACAGCAAACCACTGTCTAGTCCAACTGTTACTCCCCATTACCAATTTGATAAAGGAGATGACTTACAAGTATACAAAGAACAACAGCCTGTAGTGTAGGAGTTTCATGGAGGAATATAATTAAATACTTTTTGCAGCTTCCACAGAATTGACTTTCAAATGGGCCTCAATTCAAGACTTCATCCCAAAATATGCCATCTCAAAATATCCTTCTACAAACAAGTCTACTGTACTATGAAAGCAATTCCTTTTGCATAAAAAAACCCATTCTTGGAATCCTCAGAGATTAGTTTTTCCTGATTAATTTGAATTTTAAGAATTTATAGAAAAAATGCCTTGTAACAGAAACATTATTGTAATACACATTCTGTTAAAAAATCAACACATCTGTATTTTTAAATGCTATAAACCTCCGCTCTTACCATTCACCAAACTGCACAGCTTTTAAAACTCCAACAGCAGCTGTACTCTGCCAATCAAACCCTTGCCCAACATGATCAGCATGCGCTCTTGTTCTGTCTTCAAAGAGAACTTCACGGGGTTCACTGGTCCGAGGTAGATACTGGAGATTTTTTATTTCATTCATAGATCTATGAAATGGAATTAATAAGAAAATAATTATTAAATTTATGAAGGGGATATACAAAAAGTAATGTCATAAAAACAGAAAATCAGCTATCCTAACTTTTCCACATTATTATACAGGCACTACTTTGATAAGCAGGGATTTAATTCTAATGTAATCAAATGCAATATAAATGAAAATGAAAAACAGTAAAGGATGGAACGCATTAACAGTAAAAGGCCACTTTTTAAAAAGTTTATGCAGGTGTTATGTACCAGGGATTATTCTACGCACTATTAGTAGGCCTTTTGAAAGAAAAATGCTGCACATAACCTCAACTTTTTCACAGCTTAAATATAATACACAGACAACAAATGCTTACATCGCAGAAATTCAATGAACTTAAAAGTTGGCAGTGTGCAGCCTTCCAGAACCTTCACCGGGACTGATGCAAATTGAGAGTTCAAAGGCACCAGGAGAACCCACACTAGAATGCTATGCACAGTGCCTTGAGCTCCTGAAGTAAAGACAGGATATCAAACTAACTAATAATGTAACAGAGAGTCTTCACTGTCTTGCTCTTACAACACTAATGATTTCATACAGTTCAATATTTTAATATTTTACCATCTACAGAAACAGTATGACAATATGACAGTAGATATAAGTACCTAAATGAAAATATATATTTAAATCAAATAAAGTCTATATTATGTGCACTGAACTGGAAACTAGTTTTAATTTATGTAGCTATTCCATCAATATCTATTGCGTTCCCTAACCTAAACTTGCATCCTGGGAGTTTATAGTACAATGTATGATACTGACAGAAAGAAAAGGAATGGCAGCACTACAAAAAAATACGTATAAAATTATCACAACTATATTGGAAAGAAAGTTTACTATTACACATGTGTCAACTAAGTTTCAGAAAGTTGTCAGAATAATAAACAGCGAATGTTGCTGATGAGATCAGCTCAATTAAAATTTAGAGGTACAAATTCCCTCCCATCTATAAAAATTACCTGCGCCTTTTGAATGGTGACTTTGGCATATCAGCTGTTGGGATCATCTGTTCACCAGGTCTTACCCACATAATGGGCCCATCATCACTTTGTGACCTACACTGAAGTCTGAGACTTGACAGAGTACCCCAAGGCAAAGTCATCTGTATATCACAAAAGAAAACTAGTCAGCTAGCGACATAAAGTGCTTTGGACATCTTATAAACAGATGATCAATTTTTTTCTTAAAATATAATTTGTACACAGTCATTTAGAATTTTATGTTTTCAGTATAATTTATTTCATTGTCATACAATAAAATTAGACAAAAATCACAAATGTCTTTTCCTATTTAACTGTTCTCTTAATGTTTAATAATGCTTTATCACTTTTTATTCTACCACCAATTCAGTGCTAACATTAGTTAAAATTTAAATCAGCAAAAGAAGCAAACTTTAGTACTTACTCTAAGAAATGGAGATTCTTCTAACATATCAAGAAATTCTGGAAAATAATCTCCAACTTCTTCATCTACTGCTCCAACAAGACTGATCTGCCTCATCGGACCTGCTCTGTAAGTTCCACAGCAGTACGTTCGACTGACCTTATAGAGAAAAAAAATAAAACTATTTTATCCCACAGCATTAATCTATAAATTTCCTGTGAAGTCAAGAATATTGACACTGATCATACACAGAACATACAAATGTCTGAGTTTCAAATTCCCAGAAGAGTGCAACAAATACAAACATTACTCTGCTTAATCAAAGAATAAGTACAGTATCCTGTGTTTCAGGATGGTGCAATGAAAAATCAGCACAACAGTAATACAGCAATTAGAATAAAAAAATGTAAGCTATAGTTAAGGCTTATAAACTATGTCTATATGTATAAAAACATTTCAAATCTAAGACGGAAATATACCAAAGCATCTATGACAAACTGAATAACTATATATTCTTAAAGAATTCAAACAACTAAAGAAGCTATGGTTCTATGGTAAACTTGCAAGAAATACACAGAACAGATGCTCAAATTGAAACATCTACTACTTTTGAAAAAAAAATAGAGGTAATACACCCAACTAAAAGCAAAGATGAGAGATGTTTCCTCATTTCTAGTGAGATAGTATAACGAAGCAATACTGAAGTACTAAGTGAGATAGAGATATTTTCTTCACTAATTCCACAGTTAAACAATAATCCAAAGTCTATAATCAAAATACTTTAGATTTCTTCCCTTGCTAAGAAGACAAATCCACAAGGATCTATCGGGGAGAGCAGAGTTTCTATATATCATTAACTTTAAAAAAGTGACTTCTTTGAATTAATCCATGATATAGAATTACCGCATGCCAAGTACCCATAGGAAATAGGCAGTCACATGTTTGTTCAAAGCTAGCCTAATAAACATCAAGGGACATGATCAATTTATATGTCAGCAGTTCAGTTTAAAATATGTTATACCAGTTGTGTATTATTTTTTTCAGAAAGGAAAAATTTAAATTTCATAATAACTTTAACTGGATTTCATCCCTACACATTTTTAAATGCTACATGTAATATTTTACATTACATGGTTCATATGGTTCAACAATATTGTTTAATGCATATGTACCCAGCTATATAGTTACAGTACCTGTTCACTTTTCCTCAAAGAATCCCTATTTGCCAGAAAGTAAGTTGAAACTGAGAGAAGCAAATGGCATCTACCATTCTTGATTCCAAAGTCCATAAAAAATACAGTTTGCGTGTATGGACATATTCTTATAATAAAATAAATAAAATCATTGCTATCCCTTAGAAGGCATTATTCAATTTTAGTGATCTCTCAAGTAGACTATTGCTTTAATTAGTAACACAAGTGCCTTCAATCTCATAATCAGTCACTCAGACTATTTCAATGGCGAAAAGTACTCATTCAAGTTTTTTGTGTCACTGTGCACAGCATAGTGAGCATAGAAAACAAAGAAAAGCAGAAAGGAAACAAAAAAGCCAAGTGAGCTAAAGATAAAGACTACAAAACCATCTCCAAAGAGTTTCATCTTCTGACCTTTTAATATTATCAAGTTTAATTTAATTTTATCAAGTTTAAGGTTCATGGGATTGAAGTCAACCAACCACCTTGGATGTAGCTGCAAGGGGAAAATTGACCTAGACCGATCAGAAGGATTGTAGAGAAAGAGAAAAAACCAGGAAAACTTCAAAACAGATCACAGCTGACCTCCAAGACTAAGGTGCAACAATATCAAGTCAAATCATCCATCACTGAAAGATGACTGAAAGTGGCCTCCATGGTAGAAAATCCATGAAGTCTCCACTTCTGAAAGACAGAGACAAAAAAGGCACACTAGAGTTTGATAAATTACACATTGAAAGCCACAAGTTCTTCTGGAAGAATGTTCCAGAACATTAAACAAAATTAGTGCTTTTTGTAAATCAGCAACTCTATTTTCATTGAAGAAAAAAAAATGATACTCTTAAAAAAAACACACCACTTCTATTATAAAACGTTGAGGAGGTTCAGTACCAAGTGCCTTGAATCTGTGCAGAGCTCAATTAAATTAAATTTTCAAGATCTTCTGGAAGGAAGATAATGCCCAATGTTAGAAAGATCTGACTCAGTCACAAATCATGGGTCCCCCAGCACTATAATGATCCAAAACATGCATCTAAGAGAGCCCAAAAATAGTTGAAAAACAAAAGTTGGATTGTTCTGAAGTGAGTAAGTTCTGTCTGAATCCAATCTAACCTCTATGAATCCAATCTAACCTCTATGGAAAGAGAGAAGGAACCCATCAAACTTAAATGGAGCAATTTGCTATAAAAGAATGGGACAAATTGCTGGTTGAGAAATATACCGTGTTTCTCAGAAAACACAACCTACCCCAATAATAAGCCCAACCCTACTTTTTGAGAGGTGGGCCTAATATTGCCCCACCCCGAAAATAACCACAGGGTGGGTGGACGTGGGCACAGGAGGGGGGAACTGTCCGGCTGCAGCTGCAGCCCACTGGCCCCTTGGGGAAGCGTTCGCCAAAAAGCCTCCATTCCGAACACTGAAGCTTTGGAATGGAGGCTTTATGGAGAATGGGAGGAAAATGGGGAGGGGGGACTTTCCTACCTGCCATCCTTCCCTCAGTCGATGTTGAGCTTGAGGAATGGATGACAGGCAGGAAAATCCCCCCTTCCCATTTTCTTCCCGTTTGTCAAAAAGCCTCCATTCCGAAACTTCAGCTTGCACACTCCCATCCGTTTCACTGCCAGAGTGAATCAATCCGGAGCTCTGTTATTGGCTGCAGATGCCTTCTGGCAGGCATCTGAAGGCCAGGGCGATGCGTGCGAGTGGCGGCAAGTGGCTGCAGAAGAATAGGGACCAGCAGCAGGCTCCTGCTGGGTGGGGCTGTTGATGCCACCCCACGAGGTGAGTGTGCCTGCAATTCGCGTTACTGTGAGAGGCGGCACGTTGCGAAGAAGAACAAAGCAAGGCAGTGGGAGGGTGGAGGACGAAGCAAGGCAGGGGGTGCAGGGCTCCCCATGTGCTCCGCACCAGCTTACCTGAAGACCCTTCAGCCAGGCCACCCATGCCAAACCCCCACTCCACCCCACCCCCAGTCTACTTACCCACAAAGTTTAAAAAAAATATTTGGCCAAAAATCCTCCCTCTTAATAAAATTGGTCTGAACTTTATGATTCTGTATAGAAGCATCCAGGAACAATATGTGGGTATGGTGACTGGAGAGTCCTCCGATGGATGGTAGATATTGGTGGGATGTTTTGAAGTGTCAACCAACTTCACCATGTTTTTTATTCTTTACTTGGGGTGGTGGTGATTCTTTTATTTTTATTGTATTGTGGGTGATCCAAAATCATTTGGAGTTGGGCAACACTAAATTTAATGAAATAAATAAAAAACATGAATTCCCTCCCTAACCTCTTCCACAAACCAATGAAGGTAAAAGAATGTAGGATTTGTGGGTTGAGGGGGCAGAAAGGATAGTCTGAGTATCATTACTTTTCTTCTGTAAAATTTTTCTATACTTTGTGAGAGCAATTTATGTTTTCCATCATTTAAGACTTAAATCTAATTTCTGTTTTATACTAAATACAACTAGATATTTGTTCTTGGAGACTAGGACATTCTCATCAGCCATTTTTCAACAATGCAATCCTTATGGTTGTGATGGCACCAAAAAGACTCAAATTATCAGTAAAAGCTTACTACATTTGGTCTTAAAATTCAAAAATAATGCTATTCCTTATAGAGGCATAGTCTGGAGGGGAACAATGGAATGTGAAATGTGTGAAGGTAATATTGAACTGTATTTGACACATAGTGTGCAAAGGCAATTGGAGGTGGCAAATGTAACTAACAGCATTCTCGATTTCAGCTTTCTGCGTAATATTACTTACAATCATCAACACCAGATTCAAATTAGAATTCAGGCATGTCGGAGAAATTTCTCTTACCTGAGTGTGAAAGTTTGAAATGGTGGTTGTTTCAATATCTTTTTTGCCAAGGATTTCCATTTTCACTGGAGTGCTAGGGAAATTGAAAGCAAAGTAATCCAAGAAGTCTGGCAAGTATGCAGCTGCCCCATGAACTATCGCTAGAGCATAATAAGCTGCATTTTTCTCATTTTCACTGAATGTCAAAGCAAGAAATTCTTCTGCAAATCTCTCCATCTCCACTGGAGACAAAAATGAGAGTTCATCCATATAGGCATGAAGAACTAGAGCTCCTCCATTTGATTGATGTTCTTCATGAATAAAATTACTAAATTTAGTTCCTGTTTTTAAGAAGCTATTGCGAACAGAATGCTCCTGGTGGGTAGTAAATGGAGACTGCACCCCCTGGGGTATCCTATATTCCTCCATGCCCACATTCAACTGACACAGCTGTTCGTCTTTTAGATACCTAAAAGATTCCTTGTTCTCTTCCAAATTATCACTCTCCCCTGGAGTCAAAGTCTCTTTGCTGATACGGGTAAGACCAGCACACACCGTCTGTACTTCTTTGTTGTACATTTTCAGATGCCTCCCTCTCATGTCTTCTCTGTGTTTCTTCTTCTTCTTCTTCTTCATTTTCTTTACAACAAGACTGTCAGATCTTTCTGTCTTGCCATTTTCATCTCTGGTTTCTAAAAGTAGTAAGCAAATAAGATACTTATGTTGCAAAACAGTTATATTTAATAAAATTATATATTTTTTTCAATAATGCACCAGTACTTCACTAAAATGTTCATATAAAGGTTTATTTTTAAAAATTGGCTGTTATATGATAAGGAAATGATTTTTACTTTTACATATTTGTACATACATAATGCATAAATATGTACTAGCCATTTCTATAACAACAAACATATCTAATCAGCAAAACCCAAAGTCAAAAGTTTTGGGGTTTTTCCAACTCAAGCATAAAATCCAGAAATGGTTCATCAGCTGAAACAAAGTTGAATGTGGCCTTTTCTTGGATTAAAGCAGTTAATTTAGCCATCTCTGCTAGTTACATTAGCTTTCTAGCCATGCATCTATTGTGAAAATTAAAGTATCTTTTTTATGTATGTCAGAGTGCGCACAGCTTTACTACATGAGACAACCCAGGAGCAATAATAGCAAACAGAGGTTTGTAATAAATAGTGGTTTTATCTACAAAAGAATACATACTATACATACACATACTATAGGCAGAGGTCAAACAAGCAGCAATTACAGCAGGGAAGAACACTCACAGAGAGGGAGAGAGGTGGGGCCTAACAGGGCCTCTTCTAATTATACAGGCTCTTAAAGGGATAACAGTCAAAAACCTTGCTGACTCATTCCCATCATTACATCATTCTTAAATCACAACCCTGACAATAAAGCATTCTTCTTGTTGTCAACATATCTAACAGCAAAGTTCCAGATTTTTTTTCCAAGTTCTTGCCAACCAACATTTCTTGATTGACAGGACCAGCAATATGCCAAACCATGACCAAATTGGATGGGTAGAAACAACTGGGAGAAGATAGTTCCTAAGATAACATGGTCCCAAGCCATGAAGGGCTTTAAAGTAATAACCAGCATCTTGCATTGCACCTGGCAACACACTGGCAACCAACTTACTTCTAGCGATAGAAGTACTGATACTGATAAAATATCTCTATCTCAATTCTTTCATTAATATGTTTTCTCTGAACTTTTTGCAAACAAAATTGTATAGCAACAGCAGTTTGAAGAAAACCTCTTAAAGACCTTGTGTGTGAATTCCAATAACTTACTTGCTCCAGATTCTATTTCTCCATAGACTTAAATGACACCTGTGTTGATACTGTCAACTGAATTTCAAATTAAGTGATATAATGCTCTCCAAATACTTCAATTACAGTTCCCTTATTCTCTGACACTTAACAGAATTAATAAGCATGTTCTATTTGGCATTATATAATCATATTTATAGAAAATAATATTATAACCCTTAAATAATTGAGTTAGTATTGTAGAGACAGAATGATGGGGAAACTCACAGAAAAATCAGGCCATCTCGCAAAAGTATTTTATTTAATGATCTTACAATAAATCCTGACTCAATTAACTATAAGCCTATCGTAGTCCTGCAATCCCTCATAGAAGCCAACTAAATGTTTCTTAGATACTCTGATGCTGAACATAGACAGGTTATTCCTCTCCCACCACTGTTTCTCTACAGCAGGTATTCATAAGTATATCGCCAGAGGTAACACTAAGCTTTCAAACAACAGCCTGAGCTCAATGAATCCAATTTCTAAGACAGGGTCCCCTTGGTCTGCGGAAAAAGGTTGGGGGCTGCTGTTTTTCATACTTTTAAGTCAGCATCTTCACTGAACCATTTACCATCAGCCCAAAATCTTTTTCCAAATTATAGAAAAGTTCAGATATAAAAATTGGGAGGTATGGCCCCTGTGCTTTGCTTTGCATTTACTGAAGTTGAAGCCCGTTTCCCACTAAATTACCCAGTTCAAAGGTATCCTTCTGGAGCTCCTCACAATTGGTTTTAGTGTTACCACTCTCACAAGTTCAGTTGCTCTAACAACTTGGCAACTCTCTGCCTACCAATAAGTTAAGGTCAGTTATGAGAAAGATTAAAAAAAAACACTTCCCAGCATATACTGCTAACGTATTCCATTTCTTGATTCTCTTCTTTGAAAAAAATATTGTTTATTTCATAACTATAGTTAGCAATCCCCAAAGGATAGGTTTTCTACTGAAGGTACTCAAGAGCTTTCAATGAGGAATACTGTACACTTGAATCCTCAAACCTTTGACAGGACCAATAGAGCAAAGCGGGAGGTTTAAGCCTTTATGTGAACAAAAGTTGGTGTATCAATACAAAAGACTGTAGACAGCCACTGCTCCATGGATCTGGAGCATATGACTCTTAAATGTAGATCCATATATCTTCTACGGGAGTTCAGCGTGGTTTTGATTACTGCAGTCTATATCTCACCTGATGCCAGTACTACCATAGCTTTAGGATTCTTGTATAACATTATTAGTAATCAGCAGAATAAGTATCCTGATGCTGTGCATATCATAGTGGGGGACTTTAATCAAGCTGATTTAAAAGCAGTGCTCCCTAAATTCTATCAGCATGTTAAGTGTGCTGCTAGAGGAACAAACATATTGGACAAAGTATATACCAACATCAAACATGGCTATAAGGTTATACAATTACCACATTTGGGACAATCAGACCATATGTCATTGTTTTTAGCACCAGAGTACATCCCTCTTAGGAGACAGGCTGTGCCTATAATAAAGACAGTGAGATCTTGGCCAGAAGATGCTTCTCAACAACTTCAGGATTGTTTTGAGAACACAAATTGGGACATGTTTTACCACCCTGACCTAGAGGAGCACACTGCAACTGTTCTGTGCTATATCAAACACTGCACAGATACCATCACTGTGGATAAATGTATTAGGATCTATCCCAATCAGAAGACCTGGAGGACCAAGGAAGTCCAGCACCTCTTGCGTGACAGGACCAAGGCCTTTAGGTCCGGTGATTGGGCAAGATACAGTGTTGCCAAAGCTACTATGAAGAAAGATATTCGGAAGGCCAAGACTGATTATAAGAGGAAGATTGAGGATAAATTTTATAGTAATAACATGAGACAGGTGTGGTGAGAGATTCAACAAATTGCCAACCATCAACTGATCAATGTCATCCCTGCTGAGGGGGATGCTTTGTTGACAGAGGAGCAGAACGATCTCCTTGCTTGCTTTGAAGTGGAGGCATAAGAGACAGCTAAAATACAGTCACCAGCCAATTGTAGCCACCACCTCACTGTGGAGGAACAGGAGGTGAGTCTGAGGGCTGTGGACCCTAGAAAGGCTGCCAGTCCTGACGGTATCTCTGGCCGAGTGCTTAAACACTGTGCTGCTCAGTTGGCTGGAGTCTTTACCAGGATTTTCAATCGGTCTTTATCCCAGTCCACTATTCCATCTTGTTTGAAGGCTTCCACCATTGTTCCACTGCCAAAGAAGTTCCCTATCAATAATCTCAACAATTAGAGACCAGTGGCACTCGCTCCTATCATCATGAAGTGCTTTGAGAAATTGTCCTGCCGGCACATCATTTCTGGTTTTCCGCATACATTTGATAAACACCAGTTAGCATTCAGAAGAAATAGATCTACAGAGGATGCTATAGCCATCACTCTTCACACTGTTCTGACTCGTTTGGAACAGTGGGGGGAGGGGGGTATGTGAAGATGCTTTTTGTAGATGTTAGCTCTGCATTTAACACAATACTTCCATATAGACTAATGTCTAAACTTATGAACCTTGGACTTTCCTATTCCATCTGCCTTTGGATTATGGATTTCCTGTCTGACTGCTCTCAGAGGGTCAGATTAGGTAATCATACCTCTTCAGCCCTTATTCTTAACACTGGTACTCCACAGGGTTGTGTGTTGAGTCCCTTACTCTATACTCTTTATGTGCATGACTGCATTCCCACTCGCGCTAGTAATACTATTACTAAATTTTCAGATGATACAACAGTGGTGGGACTCATCTCTGGGGATGAGTCTGCATATCAAGATGAGGTGGACCAGTTATTTTTGTGTTGTGGAGACAATAACTTGGTCCTTAACGCCAATAAGACCAAGGAGCTTATAGTGGACTGTAGAAGGAATAGATCAGACATCCAGCCCTTGCTTATCAATGGAGACCAAGTGGAGCAAGTTTCTGGGTGTTATAAAAGAGGACCTGACCTGGGACACTCACATTGCAGCACTGGTCAAAAGGGTCCAGCAATGTTTATACTACCTGAGGCTTCTCAGGAAACAACAACTGAATGAAAAACTGCTGGTGACCTTCTACCACTGCACCATAGAGAGTATCTTAACTTACTGCACCTGTGTATGGTTTGCCAATTGCACATGGCAGATAGGACAGAGCTCCAGAGGGTTATCGCCATTGCTCAGAGGATCATTGGTTGCCCTCTTCCCTCTTGGAAGAGCTTTATAGCCCCCGCTGCCTTAAGAAAGTTCAAAACATTCTTAAAGATCCATCTCATCCTGGGCACCCTTTTTTTGAACTATTGTCATCTGGCAAACGGTACAGGATAATAAAAGCAAGGACAAATAGGCTGAAAACAGCTTTTATCCCAGGGCAGTAACTATATTGAATTCTACTGTATAGTGCAATATTAATGTAATATCAGAGGTTTTCAGTTCAATTTATAGAATGTGAAGGATGTGTGTTTGTGTTTTATTTTTATAGTCATAAATTACACTGAAGATGGCATTTAAGTTCATTGTACGAGGTGCAGTGACAATAAAGTAAACTAATGAAACAACATACAATTTTCTCTTGGGTCAGAGGCAATTTATTAAATGTGATTTGATTAATATTTGTAAGCAGCTTTTATGGGAAGAAATTTCAATACATTTTATGGTGCTCAGTTCTAAAACAAACTTTGTGTGACTTCCAAACTTAATGAACCTTGTCCCCAGCAAAATATAAGAAAATATAATTTAAAGCACATTTTCACAGACACAATACAATACATTCACTATACACAGTATAACAAAATAGTCCCATTTCCGTCTGTTTAATACTGCCACAATGACTATGTAGATAGTAATGGATTGTAATAGCGGAAAGAATTGACATGCAACATTATTTAACGGTTAGATTACTCAGTACTTTTTACTGAGAGCACAATTAAATGAAGTCAAAATATTAGATGGATATAAAGCTTTAAGTATAGCAATAGATTGTTATATTAGGATATCTGTTACATCAAACTATTACTGATGCTAATACATAGACTTTTCTGAAGGTGGGTGTAGGGTAACTTGTCTAAAAGAAGCTTATCTTCTTAAACCCTCATTATGAGAGATCTTAGTTGGAAAAAACTTTTCTTAGTGAAGAATCTTTGCCCACTCAGTGTTTATACATATTCTAATCTAAAAGAAAAGAGACTTGTATTTCCCATGTCATTTATATATAAATACAAAATACACAGAAAAGGATTATCTGAAAAACTTAAAATAGTCTCATGCGGGAGACAAACTCCCAAGTTAGTATTAACTTAGCTTTTGCATACTAAAACTGTTAACTATTACTTTAAACAAGAGAATGCTGAAGGCAGGAGAGCATCAAATACATGAAGTGTTCAGGTGTGGTTTTAGACCTAAGGAACTCTGTGTTAGAAGTCTACCTTGGAATTACCTGCTTCAAAAAGTGCTTCATTTCGGTAAGGCTCATGATGTCTCACAGTTCATAAAGAAATGTAACGCTAACCTGTAGAATATATCACACACAATAAGTTTGTTTTGTGTGCGTGTGTACATGCACACACCCCATGTGTATGTATATATGTTTATCTATGTGTGTGTGTACACACATAAACATATCTACATATACATAACATTGCATATATATTACAGGTAGTCCTTGACTTACGACCATTCGTTTAGTGACCAAAGTTATAATTGCACTGAAAGAAGTGAGTTATGACGGTTTTTCACACAACCATTTCAGCATCTCCATGGTCCCATGATCAAAAGTTGAATGCTTGGCAACTGGTATGTATTTGTGATGGCTGCAGTGTGCTAAGGTCATGTGATCACCTCTTGTGACCTCCTGACAAGCAAAGTCAATGGGGAAGCCAGGTTCACTTAACAACCATATTACTAATGTAATAACTGCAGTGAATCACTTAAGCCAGATTGTAAAAGTGGGGCAAAACTCGCTTAACAACTCTCTTGCTTTGCAACAAAACCGTTGGGCTCATTTGTGGTTGTAAGTTGAGGTCTATCTGTACACACATGGCAAAATCCAAAGGTACAACGAGAAGCTCCCTTAATATAAATACTGTACCTCTTAACAATATGCCTCTTTTTTATTTGCAACAATGATAGTTGAAAGAATTGGCAACATAAAACATTTAAATTTGTTGGCAATGAAGAACTACAAAGTGCTTTAAGGACTCCATCTAAGATGAAGATTAATTTCTCTCAGAAAATTTGCACTTCATTTCCAAGTTTCTGCTAATAGTAGATAGCAGAGGCCAATAGCAGGACCAGGAAAAGATAGTCCTCAGGAATTTGAGTGGATTGTTAACATTAAATAACATAAGTTCTGTACAGATAGAAGTAGGAATTTTAATGGTAGAGTGATCTACTAATTCACTGCAAAATTTTCAGCATTTCAAAAGCCTAAAACAATTTGCAAGGTAATATAAAATACAGCAAGCACACCTTTTATGTATGTTATTTGAGTATGAAAATATTCTTCGAATATGTTAAACATTCTCTTATTTATAATTCCAATACCTATAACCTTGCTATCCTACAGATATCTCTGTTACGTAAGGCATATTAATCAGGTGGATAAAAGGGAATTATTTTGGTTTTTGCAAGCACGTAGGAACTGATGTATTGAATTTCTTCAAACACATTACAATCTTGGAAGTTATCCTAGTGCCAAGTTTTTCTCCCCCGTCCTTATTTAATACTGTGGAACAGCTAAATCTACAACGTTCCCTAATTCACCTTTGGGTGTGTGTGTGGGGGAAACGGAAAAATACTTTTAAAAAATCTGTAGCTTTTAGCACCTTTATATTAAAGTAATGTATATGGGCATGATGATTACATGTGCAAATGTACAAAATCATTAACTCTACAAAGATACATCATTCCAAAATTACAGGGGGGAAAAAAAGGTAAAGCATGCATTTAATTTCTTCAATGGGTTACTCAATGCTTCCCAGAAGAAGGTGGCTGTCTTAGAAATCAGCAACTGCTGGTGTGGATTCCTTGGCACATTTGTGACCAGCATCTTATTGCTGCATCTTCCTGATAATCTCAGCGGACACTGGTGGGTGGAAGTTGATTGTGTGGTGCCGCAGACCCTGAGCTGTCTTATAACTCTTTCCACAGCGGCATTTGAAGGGTTTCCGCACCCGGATCTGTGTCCTGTGGCCATTCTTGGCATGATACTTTATACCATTCACATTCTATGACAAAGGATTTAACACAAAGACTTTAGTAGAAATGCTAGAAATATTGCCAGGCTATTTAATTTTCAAAGCAAAGTGTATCTTAAGAAGCCATTTAAACAATACCAGGGATTTAGCTACAAATCTAATCTAATCACAGGATAGCTTGAAACAGGATGTCTTAGCTAGGACTTTAAATGTTCACTTTTCTTGTATTTCTGATAGTTCCATTGTAAGCTTTTTATCCTACCTCTTCAGAAGACCAGATTGATAGCAGAGCATATAATATTCTATCCATGTAATCATGCAGAAACTGCACCAATCTTTATAAAATCCAGATCGCAAATCTTTTCCCTTTTTCTAACAGCCATTCAGCACTTTGTGTATAACTTGAAATCACTTTTCAAGTGGTCCAGCCGTTTGCAAACCATTTTGCAATAAAATACTGATATTAAAGTAACATTTATTAGGAAGAGAGAAGTAAGCACTATAGCCATAAGCTCAATTCAAGTTTAGATTCCCATATTTCTATTATCCCAGTACTATCTCCTTTTCTGCTCAAATTGGAATACTTTATTTCGCTCCATATCCTGCAACATTCTTAGATTTCCAAGGTATGAACATTCTTGTTGAAGAAGCAATAAAATCAGTTGGAGGCACAAACGTTGCATGGATTAGAAAGACATGAAATGGATATATTTTAAGAGGGGAAGAGAAAACTTCACATGGGTTGCCAAACAGATTTTTTCTAGGACTCAAAATGAATCTACTCTGGCTTTTAAAAAAATGCCAAATTCTAAAATATATCAATACTTGTTAGTAGACAAAATCAAACAGCACAATGATCTGTACCACACATATTTTGCCATTTTTGAATTGTTTTAGTAAGAGCAATTTTTAAACTTTTAAAAGTGGTACAGAAATTATTTGTTCAAATAATCATGTAACTTAATGTTTAGCAAAGTTGGGTCAGGGAAGGAAATATCTCAAGACAGTACAGTAGAAAAAACTTGGAACAGAAAGCTAGATTGTTTTTTCCTACTTGTTTCCATGCCTCTGGTTACTTAAACCTATTCCATTACACTAAATTTTACATGGTGAGTTATATTAAGGCAAGTTTAATTAGTGTAACTAATTTATGTTGTTATGGTCAAACAAGCAAAGGTGCTTGGTTGCAGACTTCTAACGTAGAATTAAAACATAGAAAATAGGAAAGTAGGACTTGATAAGGTTTAAGGATTTAATGAGAACTTATATTTCAATAGACAAGAAGAGTAAAAGAACCATGAGTGACTGCTTTATTGACTGCTTCAGTCTTATATCATTTTGAATAACACTTAGAAAGCAATTTACATTCATGCAGTGTTCTAGAGTCCTTGTAACATAATGTCATGGATAAGTTTCTAACTTCTTAGAACTGTCACACCACAAGGATGAAACAGAAAATATAATTTCCTTTAAAAAGGTCCTTTTTAAGATAGTTTTTAAACATTTCAGTTACAGTTTCTACTTATAAAGCAATTTCTATCTTTAAAGCAATAAACTGTGACTTTTAACTGTACTTTATAGTAAAACTTTAATGTTCTTATCTTGCCAAAATCATTTTATGAGTTGTTATGAGTTTGTGGTTGTTAAGACAAACAAGTCTTTTCAACTTAGTTCAAGAACTGCAATTCACCATCAATTCCAGAGAATTCTTTTCATTTATTCTGTTTTGTGTAACATTTGTTTTAATATTTTAAAATGGTAAGATGTCTTGCAGAACTATTTGATTGATTATTAAATAATAATAAGTGAATACTGCATTCCTGGGTGGCATAATAGTAGGATAAATGTCACAAAATATATGAATTCTTGTAATACTTTTTGTGGACAAGGAGGCTGAAAAAAAATCAGAGGATCATTTGGCTACTTTTTATTCTCCCTTTTCCAATTATAAATGAACCAGTTTAATATATTTTATAGTTTTGTTAGAATATTCAAGTGAAGTGTTTTTTCCCCCTACTTTAGAAACAGTTAACTATTAACACAATTACACTTGGATGTACATTAAGCTCAAAGGGTTCTATGGAGAGTTTATATTCAGCTGAGTTTGTATGTCACCAAAAGTGCTTTTCATAGATAATTCTC
>JANHFL010006834.1:9262-44932 GCA_032468155.1 Oxyrhabdium leporinum | reverse complement strand
TATACTTGCTGTGAACCGCCCCGAGTCTGCGGAATAGGGGCGGTATATAAATTTAAAATAATAATAATAATAATAAATAATAACAAAATATCTCATTATAATCTCATTTAAGGAGATTATATTTTATTAATGTTCAGTGTATTTTTATCTAACCCAAAAGTAAACCTCTTGGGATAATCGATAATTCTCATAAATTTGGGGATAATTTTCCATTGATATCCATTCTGTACAAATTGTGTTTTTACATTTGTGGCACTGATTCAGGCAGAGGAGATTATTCACAGACTTTGAAAGGTTAATTGGATGTACAATCCATTTCTTTTCCAAGGAAATGTTTAGATAATACCTGGTTGTGTTTCCAGCCTGGTCTGAAGCTCCTTGCAATTATAATCATATTATAATTTTAAAGTGTGAACAAAAAATCTAAAGTATCTGCCTCACCTTTCAGTACCTAGATCTTTTAGCAAGGAGTTGACCAGTAAAGATCCAGGTCAGCTTATACATTGTCTTTTTTTCTTGATAGATTTTGCAAACATCTGAAGCAATAATATAAATTAGCTGCATATCAAGTATATGATAAAACATCCAAATATACTTATATTCCAATATCTCATTGTAATTGAGCATTGACTATTTCAGATCCATACATACATTGATGTACATTTGAAAAGAGCAATGTATGTATTTGGCTGAGTCCACCAAATCACTAAATTATATTTTACATTTTTCTGAGAATGAAAAATTGCATAATATGGAGGCATAAATCTTGAAAGGCTTCAAAATCTGATTGGAAGCTACCCAGAGTTGGTTATGTTTTAATAAATAAATTAAGCCTATGTGTATAATCTAATTATAATGATTTGTGGCCATCTAATATCTAACCTTTTTCTTATGCATTATTATTATTATTAGTAATAATACTACTACTGCAGCAGCAGTTAAACATGTATGCCACCTAACTCTCCAAAATAAAATTAAAATGTAAAAAATAAAGATAAAAGATGGCTAACCCAATGAAATGAATGGTCTCACTCTTCCTCATCAAAGACCTGAGTGAAGAGCCTTCATATGTTCACATAAGCAGATGATAATGAAGCTGGCTAGTCAGGTGAAACAAATTGAAACAACTATTTCTGTAGAATCTTCTGGAATTCACACTATGAGATACAGAACATTTTTAGATGGTATTTTTTTGAGTATTTTATTTAAAAATAAAAGATGCAAAGTGTATTATTTTTTTTTGATGGACACATATTTGTGGATAAGAATTAAAATAAGAATTATGTTCTACAAATGTACTTTGCCCTAAGGGTGTTTGTTTCTGTAAGCCAATTCAGAAGGTTATACCTACTTATTGGCCATCAAAAAATGTCAAATAGAAGACATTGCTTAGCATATTTCCATGCCTTTTAGAAGAACAAGGATGATCCATTTTAGTTACTCTGAACTTATTGAGGAAGTGATTTTCTATTGATTAGATTTATGCTAATTATCTATAATCTAGATTTCCAAAATGTGTCTAATTGAACATCTCAGGAATAATGAAAATTTAATGCATACTTGACAATGATCTAGTGGTATGTATATATCAAATCCATGCCAGAACTAGACAGAGTCTTGAACACTTGGAAATAAAAAGAAAAATCCTGTGAATATCAGATTCTTGATTTGGCCAAATGCATCTTTTTTCTCTCCCCTTCAACAAAAAGTTTTTTTAATCAGTTTTTAAATCTGCTACCCCATAGTTTTCATCTATGCTAGCCTTGGAAAAAGATAATTTTAGATCCTGTTTTACAAGAAAGAGAACCAACATTTATCATTTTCAGTAGTATGACCTATTGGATCCTCCTTTCATTATTTCCCAATTATCGATCATTTTAGATCTGTTTCACAGGAGAACTTTTACACTGGCAAAACTCATGGCTTCCCTGTCAAGATCGATAGATTCAGTGTCTTCTTTATCAAGACAGTTTATTAATCTGCTCAGACATCATAATTGAATCAGCTCATAATCTTTTCTATAAAGTATATATATTTTTCTTCAGTCACTCATCTTATAAATTCAATACAGATTGCCAAAATAAATTATTTATTTTATAAAATTATATAGCTGCCCATCTCACAACAAAAAAACTCATGTTGCAAGTGAAGTAAAGATTTCCTGCAGTTTTGCTCAAATTCCTGTGGTTATTTGGGCATGTCAATGTATTTTTTTTTACAACAGTACCCAAGTGATTTGCCATTGCCCTCTTCCAGGACTTCTTTTTTTAAAAAAATTCCTAGAAATTTGGGATTCCCTAATGGTCCCTAATTCATCAAGTCCAATTCTCCTTTGCTTTTATAAAGTTAACCAACTTATGAGGTTACTTCATTTGCTGTATCAAAATGGCTACTAGTGTGACTGTATTCTGTTGCAGTGGTGATGTAGCCTTTCCTTCCACACTTTTAGATGTCTATTATTTCAATCATTGGAGTTAGAAAGCAGTACAAATATCCAATGATTTCTCCCATTTCCCAGAATGGACTGTAATTATGGGATGATAGTGTTTGACATATTTCTCCTAATGAAAACTTTGCAATGAGAAAAAAACTTCCGTTATGTTCTCCATGGATCCAATAATGCAACCCTTCTGCAAGTAACATTTCCAACTCTACAGATCTGATGTATGCTAAAAGAAAAACATTTGCTCATTTTATTTATTTGTCCAACAATTTATATAGCTACCCAACTCACCGTACAGTGATCCAGATGGTGAACCAGAAGATTAAAAGCAGAAGAAAAACAAATGTAAATAATAAGCAGAACAGAGAGATATGTTCAAGTTCTAATTCTATGCCTAATTTCAATTCAGCCAGCAGATTTATGTTACCACTTATCCCAAATCCTGGGCAATAACCAAATCCTCAGTGCCTTACAAGAGGCTAGCAAGGGCAGTAGCATCTGGATCTCTGTGAGATGCTATTCCAAAGGGCAATTGATGCAGTATAGAAAGAATAATTCCACATCACACCTGCTGATCTGGGAGATAAAGGGACATATAATATAGTTACTTTACAAGATGCAGAGAGGTGTTCGGTTTTATTTTTATTTTTCCTATTGGTCTTTCACAATAAGCTTAAACAATGAATTTTTACAAAATTGCATGCCTTTATATATTTCATATTGTAAAGCTTTAAAAGATCTTAGGTTAATTGTATCAGCATTATTTTCTCAGAATACTGTTTTGAATAGCTTGGTCTTAAAACAAAAATGAAATAAAATCAGTGTCAGGTATAGACAACTATGGACAATCAAAAGGCAAGAATAGAAGATCACCTTGCAATCCCTTTCTTTCACACCCTCCGCTTCAGGAGTCCTTTGGAAAATTTTTTCCAAAGATCTTATTATACCAATAGTCTTAAGCACCATAGATAATTGAAGCTTTATTATGAATTTATGCAAGCACGTTTTTCCTAATCTGACATCCACCAGAGCGGGGGCATCAAACTCACGTCACAGCAGCACCACATGATGTATCGGGACTTTTTCCCCCTTCATTAAACTGGGCATGGGCGTAGCCAGCGCGTGATACATTCGGCGTATGGGCCGGGAGCTTCACAGTCCTGCACCAGAGGGTTTAGACTACATCTCTCATTATATAAGCCAGATTGGCCAATTGCCATGCAGGTGATTGTATGTTAGGAATCATAGTAGTGCTAATGTACCTCTTATCCCCTTCATTCATTTAGGTGATCATCAACCCCATTCCTTAAAATCAGACCACCTTTATTAAAATCTATCGCATCCTTCCCCAACTTGTATCTATTTGTGGCTCATGTTTTTATAAACTCTTTTTCAGGGACTCAATGAGTTTTCAGCTAATTAATTAGTCATTTAGCTGTTTAATTTTTTTCATTGGTTGGATAAAAAGACAGATCTGATGAATCACTGTGATAATTCTGAAGCTTTTCAAGCCACGACTTATCATAAGTCTTGAAACTTTAGTTGTTTTTAAGCCTGTAGTTGGAAAAACCAACATTTCTAATACTAAAAGTTTCTGTGAGGAATTCCTACAAATGAGTTCAAAGCATTCTAAAGACACAGGAGCTAAAAGAAAAACAAATTTGAACAGAATATTCACTATACTGGGTATAACTTTTAAAAAGTGCTATAAATTCTTAATTTGAAAAAGTAATATCAGAGAAATAAAATATTGTACAAATTGTGATGTCATAAACTGAAAATTTATATGTGCTAATTAGCAAATAGTAGAGTTGTTATTTCCTGTTAACAAATTATGTTGCAGGGCACGCTTTGTAATTGCATGGGTCATTTATTCTGAAAGTTGTGAGTGTTTTGAATTATATATTTTAGCTTTCTTGTTTTTGAAACCAGTTAAATGATATAAAGTATTACTGAAGAAGTTCTCCAAGTACATTAATATATTAACTGGAGTATTTGTCAAAAATTCATATCTGTCATTTTGAAAAATGCTTCATATTTCAGCTCTAAATAGAACATATCCTTTAAAAAGAAACAGTATATTTGTTTATTTGAAAAGAGTGTCATTAAGTGGAATGGAGCTCAGTATTGGTTAAATGGGGAAAATTATAAACTTCTTTCTCCTGATTTTTAGGTGAAAGGTTTTTATTTTTACAGGAATATAATTACATTGAGAACAATTGGAAACTCTTGACATGTTTTCACTCATTTGTTTCACTCATTCCATAGAAATGTGCAGTACATGCATGCCTGGCTGTAAAACAGTCAGTGGTGAAGACTCACTAAATCAGATATATTTAGTACAATTAGAAATTACATGTGAACAGGACTAGGTTGGATCCCAATAACTCTAGTCACTATTACCATTGCTTTTACATTCTCATTCTAGGTATTTTAGTATCCCAAGAGAAACTAGAATGCTTAACTGCAACCAGCATGATCCATTTTAATGAAACCCTGGCTAAATCTTCATTCAAAGGAGAGAGAAAGACTTCGGAATATATTAAACATAATTCATATGGAAAACTATGCATGGGCTTGCCTCTACCAGGACAACAAATCAATGACAGTTCAGTGTAAAGCTGAGCTAGAAGCGCTGAACCATATAAGCTTATATGTCTTAGAATTCAAAAACACGAGAAATGAAAATGTGCCTGGTTACAAGATTTTCTTGCACATCTATTCAGGAATATTCCTTTTCCCAGCTGTCTCTTTTGATTACTTACTCCTAAACAAGCAGTGAAGTCTCTCAGTGAAGATTTCAAAAATAGACGACAAAAACATCTTTCACTGAAACATTTGTGATAGCTTTGGTATACTACTGATAACAATTTACTAGTTAGTTCCCTGTTTTGGTGTTACTTGAGCCTGATCTCACTTGAGCAATCCTACATTCAAATATCAACCTTCGAAGTCAACTTACTCATCAAGTACCTCCATTCCCTGATGATGAATATCAGATTAACTCACACCTTTGATTTGAGCTTATCTAGGGATATTTAAGTAGTCTGCCCTGCCCCTGACATCTTGGTTATAGATGAGTCACTATCTCTTATACTGAGCATTTTTTCTAAGAGAAATTATTATGTACTCACTTTGACTCATCATTATCCACATTGTTATAAATCAAGCTTTTTAAAATAAAAAAAAAATAGAATAGTGACCTCTATATGAGTTTTAATTGTTCTCAGTAAGGATGTGATATATCCCCTGAATATCAATTGTTTTAGTGTGTGGTGATGGGGAAAAATGCATAGGCAACACAGTGACTTTCCCTTTACTATAATTCTTTTTGAAATATCTGTAACCTTTCATGGATGGCAGTATACTTGATACCTGTTTATTTGACTTCTTTAATTTTTGCTTACATAATTTCATCATCAAAAACATCATCAAAAACATTGCTGTTGTTTGTAAACCATGTTGGAAGAATTCTTCGGACACTGTTAATTAATACATTAATTGTGTTCTCTTTCCAAATGAATATTGCTTTTTTTTTTCTTTTTCTTCCCCCTCCCCATTTTTTATAGTATTTCCTGCTATTGGGGGAAAATGACACTCCCAGTAGCAGCATGGCCAGGAGAGATACTATTAGGAGCATTAATAATACAGCATGCAGTCAATGAAGATTAACCAGGAAGTCGTTTTTCTCTTGATTCCTTCCTTCTCTTTCAGAATTCCGACTATTTGAAGTAAAAATAATTCTTAATAGAAATTTCATTTTCCCCAATTTTTGGGGGAAAACTAGACACAAGACTGGGTAATTTTTTTCATTACTAACATATTGTTTCTCAGATTCTATATTTTATCAAATTTCAAATATATTGAATATAAAAGCCCATGTCTGTATCTGAATAACTTTTTTTCTGCTTGTATTTTCCAGGACTGCCCACAGTTATTTCCTACAGAAGAAATTTTGATCCCTGTTGGTGAAGTGAAGCCCATCACACTGAAAGCTAGGAATTTACCCCAACCTCAATCTGGCCAGCGTGGATATGAATGTGTTCTCAATATCCAAGGAGTGATTCATCGTGTACCTGCTCTTCGCTTCAATAGCTCAAGTGTACAGTGCCAGAATAGTTCGGTAAGATGATAAAATTTGTGAGATGGGAAAACATAATAAAAATAGGCTTTGCTAATGTAAAAAAGTTGGGGATTTATTTATTTGCTACATTTCCAGACTGCATTTTTTAAAAAAACAAACAAACTTTGTGATAAAATAGTTTTATCTCTATCCCCCAAGAAACTGTAAAGTACAAAATAAATCCATTTAAAATAGAAGCAATAATTTAAAACTACTTTACAGCAATCTCAAAAAACAAAAACAAAAGAAGAATCAATGCATTCTGAAGGCTACAGATGACACAATGACTTGGTAGAATTTAATATTCTTCTACCTCCACAAATAAAGCAGGAAAAAGACAAACAGACACCTTAAGGGCATATATTTTATAACTTTGGGACAACCAGAAATAAGTTCCTGCTTTTGATAAATGCTTTCTTTCTGAAGGATAGTTCTAAGTGGCTGATCTCACTGGCAATAGAATACACTTAAGAGAAGCACCAATAACTAATACAAATGATATAAGCAAGATATAAATCCATTTTCTATGGCAGAAAATAGGCCTTGCCATCTCATTATCAAAATATTGTAAGCTGTGATCAGTATCAGCATTAAAGTGTGGATAACTAAAAAGATCTTAGGTCTGCATGCATTACAAATGTCAGTATATAGGTAAAAGGAAACACAGTGTTATAAATAGGGTTAGCTGACCTGGTGCCATAACTTTAGCATGTCTTGATTGGTAGTGTGAAAACTTTTCTTCCTTAAAAAAATACCAGTAAAAACAGGATGAATGAAGAGTCAAATGCAATATATACAGGTAGGGCAAAATAACTAAATAACTAATTTCTGTTAGAATAAGTCAATGTATTTTCTCTTTCTCCCTTTCTCGGGTCTACAATACAATTGAATTATATAAGGAAATCATAGGTTGGCATAGCTACAGTGATAACCTGGTAATGTTCAATTATATTCATTTGTCCAAATAAAGTGAATTGACAACTCTTCTTTATACATAAATACTTTTCCCCATTTATAACAAAGTTATAAATTTCCTTGTATAGTCACTGATTAGGTGTCTATATCAGATACCAAAACAACTTGAGAGATTGCAAATTATAAGACGTTAATTCATAAATGATGCAGTAGAAGAAGTTATGTTACTGTATAAGACTTGTGTGTCCTTTTCACTATTCTGTTAAAAATTGGGGAAGAAATTGATATTGTCTTTTTGCCCAAAGCAAACAGAAAAATCAACTCAGTTTAGTATAGGGTTGCCTAAGAAACTGAACCATCGTTTAACAATTGAGAGATTACCCAGGAATGGGAACATAAACCACCAAGTAGGGGCCATTTATTTCTTCTGTCCATTGATCATAGTTGCCCATTTCATGCTGCCACAGCAGGCTGTTACATATCACCATGCCATCTTTTCTTTCTAGTCCTTTTCAACAAAGTATAATTTGGTTTTCTTGACTTGCTTTTCTTTTCTCCTCTTTTTGAAAATGATCAGTTTCTAAATGAATTTAAGTAATTGGAAATCTGTCTTACTTACATTTGTTCAGTTTCCCTGTATTAAAGAGCTTGCTGCCCCAGATGACAAGGCTGCAGATGAGGCAAATGTAGAGGGTAAAAGAAAAAAGAAAAAGACTTAGAAGCATTTATGCCAGGGTTAAACTAATCCTGAATTCCAGGCGGGAATTTGCTACAGGCAGGTGAGGTGTTTAATTAGAATCCTAGCCCCAGAGAAGATTTTTTTTTTATCTGTCAGCTTCCCCTTTGACTGGGGGTGTTAGGAAAGGGGGGCATTGGTGGGGGAGCATATGACAAAGGTGTTAAAGCAAAGCTAATTCACATAGGAGAGATAAAGAGAATTGCAGGCCTCTTATCAGGAAGCTGTCAAATTCCAGGCCCCAGTAGCTTGATAGAATGTGTAACACTGGAAAGCTGTCTGTTGCTTGGAGAAGACAGGGAAGGAACAGGAATGAGACAGGAGGAAAAAGAATTAAAGAAACATAATCTCCCTTGAACAAGCACCATAAAAGAGGCCATTGCTCCCTTGCTTGCAATGAAGCAAGAATGATCCCTTAGGAATGTCAAAGTTAACAGGAATAATAATGGAATCAAACGTATCAATCACTATTGCATTCCCAAGAGCAGTAACACCTGTCATTGCTGTCATGCCAGAAACAACATATTCATAATTTTAAAATAGTAATTGTATTAAACATTACTATAATCTTTGTAAAGAAAACATTTAACTTAAAAAAAGAAAAATACATAAAAATGACTTTCCTCTTAATCACAGGTATCAAAAAATTTAGTAACTTATTACCTTCTCTTAAAATGCAATAAATGATCTCTTCTTCCCATATCTCATCCTTATCTATAAACTAATTCTTAAAAGATCATCATTCAGTCGTGAGTCTATTATCAAAGATAACAGCATATCTATTTTAATCTTGATCAAATAAATCAACTTTATATTTCTTCCTTTTACTTTTAATAATCTTGATCTCTAATCCATTCAAATAATATCTGAGAATCCGATTTCTATTCATTTTTTCCTTCTTACAACAGTCTTCAAAATTTTGACGTCTCTTTTGTAAATGAAATATTATCTGGATTTTTGTTTATGTGTACATTCTGTTTAATTATTAAGACATCAGCCAGTTTAATTTGTAGAACTAGTGCAGCATCTTTTTCATTTTCTTTCTTGTAGTCTATTATTTTTAAATCCACTCTTTGATCACTCTTATTTGATAAGACTTGTTCCTCTATGATAAATCTTTTAAAGGCAATCTATCAATAATGTTAGACATTCTTACAATTAACTTCTGGACACTGTTCACAAATTGTTCACAAATATCCTTCAATATAGCAAATGTTCAAATGTTTTGTGTCGATTCTGTATTAGTAAGTAAAGTGTTATCCTTTAATTGTAATTTTTGGTGATTTTGGTTCCCTCTAGTGTCCAACCTTCAATATCCCATCCTTTCATTTTTTTAAAGAAGAATTAAAAACAAAACTTTTTTTCCACTGAAAGGATTTTCATGATTCATTTAAAAACCTTATTTCAAATCCATTTGTACTCTTAGTCTGTTTTAACATTCCAAATTCAACATTCTAGTTACCCTTTTCCTATTTATTAAAGAGAAACTATTTTGAGTTCTTGGATTTAAAATTCCTTTCACTAAGATTGAAGGAAACTCTATTTTCAAACTTATCAATCCAAACACTGTATCCATAAAGGCATCAACCACTATTCGACTAAAGATGGCATTCCCTCAACTCCCAGAGCTCTAAACCTGCTGGAGACCGTGTCTTGCAATCTCCTTATGAAGAGCAACTGTTCGAAGCACTTGTGGGCAATCTCAAGTCTTGTCCTGGTCCAGAAATGAATTATGAAAACTCAATCTATTCTGTGGATTTTCATTCTACCGCTATCATCAGCTCCATTTTTAGTTAAACTATCTTCAGTTCACTGTTTCTTCCTAGAAATCAACAATTTTGTAATTATCATCCAGTCAATCTATTAAACACAATCTGTAAAATGTATGCCAGATATCTGGTCATATATTGGCTGGATTCAGAAAACATATGGTTGAGGAGCATGCCTGAATACAAACTATGGATAAATATAAAGCCACTATAATTCACTATTCTTTACTTAGTCTTATCTATAAATCCTATGACAATATTTATCTGAGAGTAAGATGTAATTTAGCCAGTTATTTTCTCTTTAGATCCTTTAGAGAAGCATTTAGTGAGAATGTATGCTTGCCATATCTGAATTAAATTTTATATTTAATATTTAGTGTTTAATTAAAATGGAATTTCATCCACCAAAAATATACATAATGTAATTATTCTATGGTGAGACATAATAATTCTCTCTCATTGAGCGATAGGTCTAAGGAGGGCAGTCTAAATCTTAATGTTTTATTAAAACAAGTTTTGCAAATATATTAAAGATTATATTTTTTTCTCAAAAATAATAATAATAAAAGCTAACCTGTATAGTTAACGAGCAGTAAATAGAGCAGGTGGCATGCTTTAAACATCTGGGCATTTTCACTCCACAGGCAGTTACTTTTGTTGCATACAATGCTCCCCAAAGCATTGCAGTTAGATGTCATTACTCTGTACAATACAAGTGCCTATTACATCCCAGCTGCAAATAAGCTTTTTGTCGCTAAATACCTAGCTCACATTTTGTATGATGGTGAATTTGGAACAGAGTCCATAGCAGCCACTTACAAGACACTGAAGTCAATTTTTTAAAGAAAATTGTTTGAAGTGGACAGCTATATGCTCAATTCAGACCTTTGTATAGAAGTAGGTTTATTAAAAATAGAGACCAGAACATTTCTTAATACTGTCAACTTAAGGTAAAATCATTTTTCCCCTCCGGAAGTCTTAAGTCCTTGAATGATTGCTAACTTTTTTGTATCCTTTGGAAACATGAAATCAAACTTTTAGAATCCTAAGTTTAAATGTTGGAGTAAATTACTCAACAAAAGAAATTAGCAAAAGTTCATTATTCAGTCTTGTGCTGACCATGTAGACTAGGAGTGTTTAACTCACGTTTTTTCTCCTTTGCTAAAGCGGGCATGGGCATGGCCAGCGTGTGATACATCTGACCCATGGGCGGGGACTTTGACAGCCTTGATGTAGACAGTTCTAGATTCTGCAGTGCTGGATATCAGTATAATTAAAAAAAAAACAGTAAAAACTGCTTCATGAAGTTTTCTAGATAATTTCATCTCATTTACCATCTTACATTTTGCTTTAATGGGGAAAAAATTCTTAGTTGTTATAGGGGGAACAATAGTTCAGTGGTTAGAGGCACTGAGTTTGTCAGCTGGAAAGCTGACAGCTTGGGTTTGAGATCTGAGTGCCACGTGATGGGGTGAGTTCCCCTTATTTGTCTCAGCTTCTGCCCAACTAGCAATTCAAAAGCATGAAAGTGCGAGTAGTAAGTACCACTTTGGTTGGAAGATAACAGCATTCCGTGCATCTTGGCATATAGTCATGCTAGCTACATGACTACAGAAATGTCTTCAGACAACACTGGCTCTCTAAGCTAAGAAACAGAGATGAGCACCACTCTCTAGGGTCAGATACTACTGGACAAGGGGAAATTTATTCTGAACTGTATCTTAGGGCTGAATATTTGGAAAGTATTACTTAGTCTTTAATGCAAAGTTCACAAAGATCTGGAGAAGGTTAAAAGACATGCTATTCTTAACATGTAATATAGTTCTGGCTTTCAGTCTTGTAAATTTATTTCTTTGTTACCTAATCTGCTTTTCCTTATGCTTTATTTGTCCCTGTAGTCCCTTTCCTACCGGTGAACTTAAGTCCTATCCGCCCGCTCTTAGATTGGCAAATACATATACTGGCAGGAAATGGGCTATTCCCATTGCCAATTCCTATCTACTCTAGTGCCTTTATCATGACACATACCAAATAGTGCTATGCCGATTTTGCATGCGCAGCTCAGTATAATCAAAGCAATTGGTTGATTTCTTTGTCTTTACTGCATATCTTCTTCCACAGATTACTAGTTAGCAAGAAAAATATTTACCAGTTGCAATCTATATAGGAATGAAGCAGGTTTAGCTGCAGAACTGACCATCAAATCTAGTCTCCTTTCTATGCCATTCTTTCTACATCCCATTCTGAAGTGAATAAAGTGATTTAAAAAAACCCTACAATCAGCCATGGCTCTTTCTTGTTCTCACCCATGGTTGCCAGGCCTAAGCATGACCAACAGAACTTACTGTAACATTGGCTCCTGACAGCTGTGATGCTAGTGGCAGTATTAATATAACTTTCTCTTTCCTCCTTCTTCCATAGGTCTGCTCCTTCTTTCAGGGATGATTGATCACAGTTTCCACTCTCAGCACCTTCTCACTATTAGAGCAATCAGTTCTTAGTAGCAGTCTCCTTCTGAACATTCTCTTATAAGCAACTTATGGCCAGTTACTCAGCATTTCTTTTTTCTATCCCTTGCTTCCATGACTCCTAATCACATTTGTGTTTTCTGATTCCCCCCACCCTACCCCAAATAATTGCATTGAAAAGTCCCCTTTGAAAAATTCAAGCCCTTGGCACCAGTTTGAGTCAGCCCAATTTATAAAATTATTTTCCATTGTCAGGTGACTCAACTCAGTTTCAGCAGCAATTTTTTGCAGTTTTTTTCTATCTGAGGACCTGATTTAACTACAGGCTCCAATGCAGTGCTCCATATTATCAAAAATACTGTGCTCTTGAAATCCCAAATAACTCATAACTACCATAATTATTGACTGATTATTAAATACTGTTCACCACTTTGGGAAAATCATGAATATTATCCAACCTTAGCATGTGCATTAGAATCTCAGTTTTTACAAAAACTAGAAAGGACTATAAAATTAAAGCATTTATTCAGAGCCGAACAATTTTGTGCTACTTTGCAATTCTGTTCAATTTTCTTTGGAATCTGTAGAATAACAGCATTTGACCAGGGACCAGAGGGAGGGTTATGCACTCACTATTGATCATCATCTCCAACCAAATACATAGTGAAGGGTAACAATTTTTATAACACATGCAATGGCCAATCGATACATTTAGCTTTAAAGAGATATACTGCTTCTTTAACATTGCTAGAAGAAAGGACAGCTTAGGCTGGGACAAATTGAAGTAATATCATATTGACACACAGCATTCTGTTAGAGTATGTTTATGCATTATAATGTATACAACATATGCATTGTCGTAAATGCATTAATGCAAATACACAACCTTCACAACAAAATTTTGGCTTGTGGCTTTTCTCATGGAAGTTTTTGTGCACTTGAAAACTGTGAGGTTTCTCAGGCCTGATGACCCAACTGTTATATATGGATGTACTGTTTGGGATATGTACCCAACACTCACCCATAAATAGTAGTAATAAACATCACAAGAAATAAAGGTATGAAAATGTTGTGAAGCAAACTTTCCTTTTCAGAGCTTTAGTTGGCTAGCCAAACATGCCGTTTTCTAGAACACCCTATTTCTGAAAACTTCCAATTTTCCTTCTCTGTGATCCAGGCATTCTGTGGCCATTGAGAATGCTCCTCACTCCCAGGATTTATTTTGCATCCAAAGAATAAACTCATTATTTGTATATACAAACAAACCCCCAAGATGCATATAAGATATAAAATGTCATTTGTTATTAAATTGGTGAGAAAAAATATATCTGTTCTCTAATTAATTGAGAAATATTATGAAGTACTTAATTTGCTCACCAATTTCTTACCACTGTGTAATAGGATTTGGTTGATTCTGACCATTGTAGCATAAAGTGAAGTTATTATATCAGTTGTTGAACATATGTCAGGAATTCTAATTGTAGAATTTAATATTTTTCTGTTGGTAGTTATAGTTTCATTTCCCAAAGCGAAACATTACTGTGTTAATGTTTAGTTTGAACATCCTGTCATATTATGTTTTGACTTTGAACGGTGACCAAATAGAGTTATTTTTTTTCAAATAGTTATTGCTGCCTGACTTGTAGAATAGGGTACAATTTGTACAGTCACTTTGTCATTAGCAATGTGTCAAGAATTTTAAAAAGTTTTTAAAATAAAGAACATTCTCCTAACATTTCTTAGAGAACGTTAGACAAAGTAACTGTTTTTTCACTGAGACCAATTGAAGCGATGTTAATAATACATGGAATCTGTTGTTTGCATATCCAGGTGGCATATTGTAATATATTTGTTCAATATTCTGCTTATTAAGGCCTCTTTGTAATCAAGTATGTACTTTAAATATATGCTATATATGGCAAGTTATTCAGTAATATAAAGAGAAGATACTTCAGTTAAGAATTTTTATCACTTGATGCAATTTAAGAAAATTAACTAATGTGGAAATGTATAAAACATTTGCCTTGAAATTTCCTTGCTTCCTCTTTCACCAATCTTTCTCTCCTTTCCTTTGCTATTGACTGGTATTCTCTGATGATTAGTTAGGAGAGAAAATTTCTGTTTAAAATCTCTGTTCAAACATTTGGGGCTGTTAAGTTGCAGTTTTTCTTGGTTAATTTTTATGATTTTTTTTCCTCCTGTTATATACTGACTCTAAAACATGTTCTTAATTGAATACTGTGAAGAGACCCAGAGCCTTAAATACCTCTCCATTCTTGTTAGTTCCACAGATGCCTTAGCACTTTAGACGCCAAAATATGGTAAAGAGACAGGTAGAGATAATTACTTTTCAGATAATTTGTTTATTTAACATATGATATCTGCAGAGGTCATGCAATCACTGTTATATAAATTTAGTTTAAATAAAGTATCAGCAAATACACACATACGCATGCGCACGCACACACGCACGCACACACACGGGCTTTATTTATCTCCTATATTGTATTATAACATATTCATATATTGTCCATATAAATGATATCATCTGGACAATACAATATAGGAGATAAAATATTAAGATAAACCATAATAAAATCACTATAGTATGGAGCCATAGAATTGCAATGAGATGTTATAATTTGATATTTAAGGAACCTAACCATCTAAGTGTTTCTGGTGTGGCTGCAATGAGATCATCCCGGGTGCCTTGAAATTTCCTGAGGAGACATTCTTTAACTATATGTGTTATAGTTTATTCTGGTGTACCACACTCACATTGCATACTCTTGGCCATTCCCCATTTAAACAGCTTTGCTTCGTTCTGGCATGAACTGCCCTGATTCTATTCAAGTGGCTTTATATTTTTCAGGGCAACTGCATTCCTGAAAGTGGTTTTATTGGATCTGTGTGAACTGTTTGTTTGTGGTTATTAAAAGTCACCCATCTTAACTGCCATTAATTGCCAGATAATTATCTTCCCAGAATAGATAGCAGCTTGGTAGAACCTCAGTTCTATCTCCTGTATCACTCCTGCCAAATTACATGCTTGCTTTCTTACGAATAAATCTGAATATCTTGGATTTGTCAGAAACCCACACTAAATTCATGTTCAGATTGAAGAAAAACATTTATTAAATATAATAAGAATGAGAAATTGAACAGTTGGATAGATATTTAAAATTACAAAACAGGAACAACCCACCTTTGAAATAATAAAAAAACTAGATTACAATGACTATAGCTGGGATCCCTCAATGTGGTGCCTCTGGGTAGCAGGTTCTATGTTGACTCTTCCCCTGATGACCCGGCAGCCATTCATGAGTTGACCAGCTCTCCACAATTAGCAGCCATATACCCCCAACATATTAACAGAATTCAAAATGCCCCACACTCATGGTCTGCCCAAGTAGGGAGCCATAATTTTATTATGGGGGGATCATAAATGGATCATTTTGAATTCTGTGAATATGTTGGGGGTATATGTCTGCTAATTGTAGAGAGCTAGCCTGCAATTTTATTACTGTTAGCAGAAAGCAAACAATGCCATGTAAAATCTGGTTAGGTGATCCAAAGACTACATGTAGACATGGATTTTTATACCTCTGATAGTTAGAAAATAGGCTGAAATAGTATTGATTTAAATGGAAATTATTTGCCTGCCTCTGGTAGAGATAACATCTCGGATAGTTTCCTGAGAAAAGCTACATGACATTTCCAAGGAAACTATAGATGTCAGTTATCCTGTTATAACTATCCTAAGGATAGTTATAACATTAAAGTAAGAATGGGTAATACAGTATATGATCATCCAGATACTGCTAATTTGCCCTGCGTATCATCCTTCATTATTGACCAGGGCAGTTAATGCTAGATGATGGAGTTTCTCACTTTTGCTTTAAGAAAACAGATTAAGTGTTGCAGGTGTCAGGGAAGCAGCTGTGTTAGTCATTTGTAGGTTTCATGGCATTTTAAAGTCTATTAACACATATGTTTCCATGAATCACTGTCTACTTGGCTGAAGAAGGCAAGACAGCACAGTCTGTATCAACCCAGTGAGCTATCACTGAATGAAAAGCCTTTTTCCCCCCAGAACTATGATCTCATTTATTTCTCTGCATGCTGTCTAAAACATCAGTATGCTGGTATTTTCCAAGTACTTTAGACAGAATAAACTAGCATATTTGCTTAGAAAAGAGCTATGCATTGTGTAGCTTTGTTACAAGGATGTGTAGAATTTTCTTTTTCGTCTCATTAATTCTTTCATTGATAACATGGCTTTATCAGCAAACCCAAGACTGAATGGTGTGAACAGTCTGTATGAAATGGATAATTAATCTATTACCTCTCTCCAGGTCTGTCAGTTGATTTAATTATGTGGCAAAACCTCTCTCTCTCCTCCCCCCTCTCCTTCTCTCTCCCTCCCTATCTCTTTCTCTCTAAATCTGTGTTAAAACTTTCCGATGTTGCCATATATCCCTAAAGCTACTGTATATGTTGCAAAATTCTAAATTGTTCATTCCTTGGCTTCCCAACCTTTTTACATATTTTGCCTGAATGTTTATTTCTCTTTTATTTCCTAGTACTTCTATGATGGAATGGACATAAGTAATTTAGCTGTAGATTTTGCTGTCGTTTGGAATGGAAACTTCATTATCGACAACCCAGAGGATATGAAAGGTAAATATTTCAAAATAGATTGTTACATTTTCATTTATTTCATTTTTTTGTTTAAAATAAAGACAAGTATAAACCAATCAAATTAAACATTATATTCCAATCAGTTATTACTTTTAATATGTTATATCATACTGTTTACCAAAATGTGTTTTTCAGAAAATGTCTAAATGATAATAGACAGTGCCTAAATTATCATCACATGGAATCATAAATACAGGGAATACAAGAAATTCCATATATTTTCTAATCCTATCTGAAATAAATATAAGGCACAGATCAGGATCAATCTAGCTATCTCAAGAGTCAAAAATACAAAGGAAGCTGGGAGAAAATGATGAGGAAATATAAGTGGATAAAAATATCCAGCTGTCTCAATCATCATTTTGTATTATTCCTTCTTAAGAGTTTTTGGAGAAAAACAGAGTGTGATCCTAGAAGTGAATCCCATGGCTTGCATAGGAGACTAACTGAATTACAAGCTCAACACTAGAAAGGCCTGAAGGTAAACAGGCATTATAATTGTCCTTGGGTGTGTGTAAGGATTATAAGTCACTGACTGGTTAAATTTATGTTTTACCAACAAAGAAATAAAGAAAGACTAGTATAGATCTATTTCAAGCTATTTAACTCTCATCAGCTAGCCATACCCTTCTGGGATTGGAACCCAAGCTACTTGCAAATTAGGTAGATGTATTAACATCTAAGCCATGGGCTCTCCTCACTTTGTTGCCTATACCAGGGGACAGATTTTTTTTATCCTGTGGGACTGGTCTATCAGAGCGACCTGGTCTACCCAATGATGTCAGTAAAACATAAATTTAACACAAAAATAGTTTGTTATGAAAGCAACTGCCTACAAAGTCTCCTGGATTATATCTGAAAGGCGAAAATGGAAACAGTATGCTTCGTCCCATAATTGGGTAGACCAGGTTGCACTGATAGACCGGTCCCACCGGAGAAAAAACACTCGTTACTGAATGATTAAAGCATTTATTTTGCAATAAACTTATGAAATACAATTCCCCCACTAGATAGTGATATAAATACAGTCCAGGAAGGGATGGCAGTCCTTTTGAGGCTCTGATGTGGACTGCAGATAAGCACAGCAGATCACCTCATTTCAGTCTGACTATGGCAGCCATATACAGCAGCATATAAACCCCAAAAACTACTGGTATCGCTTTGTCTTCTACTGCAACTGACAAATATTAAGCTGATTAATCTAGAATTTTCTGGCTTCCTTGGTTCTCCATTTTAAAAATCAAACCTAATTTTCTCTTTCTGAGAAAGGAAATACTGATTCTGGTATCCGTCTTAGATGCAAAGCATTTACTGAGTTTTACTTGGTTTCCACATATTTTTGAGCCCTTCTTTCACTCCTTTGTTGTCTAACTTTGTTGTCAAACTCTTTTATAACTAATTTTCTACCTTTTTTTATTTTCCATTATCACCTTACAGTTCCTGTTAGAATTTGTACTCTTTTTGTTGGACAGGCTTCTTTTCATTTCTTGAAGGAAGACTTACAGCCTCTTACAGCTTCCTTTTAAACTGCCAGAAGACCATGTTGGCCTCTTCCTGGTTTGGCTGACCCTTTTTCACATTGTGGAAGTAGAACAAAACTGCATCTCTAGCTCCAATCTTATCTCTGCTGCCAAATATCGCTGGCCTGTGTGATTCTGGTCTTCCAATGTTCTCTGGAATTTTATATTCCTTGGATAAGAACAGCAACATCTCTCTTAGTGCAGTTTTCCAGTCTTTCCTGAGTTTACTGTATTATCAGGAACCCTAATTCCTGTTAGTTGTAGTTTACAATCTCTCTCTGGAATGACTGGAAATGTCAATGTTACAACTTTAATGCAATCATGCAGGACTATGTGTTGCTTTCATAAAATTTAGTGTCATAATTATCTTGTTATTAACAAACCCATCCTTCTGACATCTCCCTTCCTTTTAGCAAAAAAGATGCTTGCTTGGGATTGTGGTGATTAAAGACAGGACTGGCCAAAGTAAAAGAGACAAATCAGGAGACAAATCAATCTCGGGATATTTGGACTCTACTTGTAGCTGTATCAGTTTTCTACTGGCTTTCTAATTCTAAAACTGGTATTGCCATGCATATTTATTTACACATTGTTTCCCATTTCAAAGCTCCTAGAATATCCATCATTTTGATTAAAATCCTAAGTACTGTACACTGGTGACTGGGAGTGAGAAATGAATCCTTACTGCAAGAGGTTCAGACATGACTGAGACACTTTGGTTGCATAGACAGCTGTTCTTGTTTGCTGTCTTACTAAAATATTTGTTCTCATAGATCTTTTCTAACAATATAGTAATGGAAGATACACTTTGTTAGAAAGATCCACATGAATACTTTTATCATTAATTTAGGTCCATTCTAAGCCATGTTTTTTTCTTCACATAATCACAATGCCCTTATAATTTTCAGCTAGCATTCCCAATACATTTAGAGGGCTCCAGATGGAGAATCTGTATTAAGTAGACATCTGCTTTGCCTAATGTATTTACACATAGCACAGTATTACAGCTCTGATGCTTATATAATATGGACATGAAAGGTAATTTGGACAAGGCTAAGTCTGGCATATAGCCCCTAATCTAAATAATGTCCCTCTGTTGTTGTTCTTATATATATTTCATCAAAGAATCATGCACTATAATGCAGATTATTAGATGTTTTTTAACTTCCTAATCGAGGGCTGAGGGTTTGCAACTGGCTCAAAGTAACTCAATCAGTTTTTAAGTATAAGAGAAGACTATCACCTGGGTCTCTTGGCTTCTAGTCCATTACTTAAACCACTGCACAACACTGGCTCTTATACATGTGTATGTATATTGGTCCCAAGCACCACATTAGCTCTCATGTGGCTCTCTCTATGTGTGTATTTGTTCAGCACATTTTCAGTTCCAGGGCCAATGTTTTAAACTCTACAGGTCCTTTTTCATGAGATCTTTTATATTAGAAAGAAGGCTTATTTATTTATTTTTTTAAAAAAGGGAAATGCATATGCTGCCACATAAAGTTCTAGGACGTAAGTAATACTACACATCATTTTAGCAATTTTCTTAAAAATTAAAAATGATGAACAATTGAAGTCCAATGATCTATGTGGTAGTGTACCCACCTGCCCAGAAAGAAAGAAAGTGTCTGTGTTGAGGTGATGGCCAGGCTAAAATAAGTAGAGATGGCAGTCAGATTAATTCCTTATGTCCTCCCTCGAACCAGTAGTTTGCTTGTATGCATAATATATTCTCAATATAAGAAGTATACCTATCAGGACTGGGTTTCTCTTGTCTCTATTTAGTACAGAAGGAAAAGCTGTATGATAGAAATTATTGCTCTAGTGGAACATCTAAAGAAATACGCATAGAATCAGAGTTACAACTAAATTTGGGACAGTCCAGCCCAATATCTGTTTTACTCCATGAAATGTATATCCATCGAAAACTGGCAACAAAGATATCCATTTAATTGGTTTTTATTTTATCCCACCTGAGTCATACTTTGCTTTTGAGAGCTTTTGAACTTCATGAAAAGTTTATTATGAAACCTGATATATTGGAAGCCAAACATTTTGGGATCATCATTTTCAGTGAACTGAAGTAAAGTAAATAAAAGAAGCCTTCAAGATTGTGGCCCAAATGAGGCATGGAAAAATTATGTTGTTGTTTTTTTAAATATGGAAAGGTTCAGGAGGAAGCAGAAGAATTTATAGCCCCATTATACAAGCATATAAAGACCTTATATGACCTTACTTATATTTCTTGAATTTTGTTGCATCCTAGATCAACCAATTTACAGTTATTTGAAAGGAACCTTTTAAGCAAAGATAGGAAACATTCGCTTTACAATCATGCAATAGCTTATTGAAAATTGTCTTGATCCCCATTTCATGAGTGTTCAATCCCATTAACCTTGCCACTTCAAAATCTGAGATAAGTTGCTCAGGCCTTTCTGAGAATCATGCATCCTTAATTATATCATGCACCCAAATCAAATCCTTTTTAAACATAATGTAAAAAGATATAGTAGACTGCCCATTGTAATGGAAAGGCATATTTTAATCAGATCTGACTCATCTTCGATTGCTAATTGCTAAACATTTATTTTGAAACCTACAAATTTCAGTTTCATAGAATTTGAAAAAATGGACAATTTAAAGAAAATCACTGCACAAAATGATTTTGTGAAGATTAACATTGGAACCACTAAGAGTTTATGTGAAACAAGAGAAGAAAATGAACCCTTATAAAGTCTTTGATCATTTGCTAGACATCTAATCCCATTATGAAATCCAGAAAGAGTTGGATGGCTGTAGGTCATTCAGATTGAAGCCTCAGATCAGGCTTTAAAATTGCAGAACTCTAAAGAAGAATCTAAATGTGTTGACTTTGGCATCTTTCCTCTAACTATAGCTGAACATATTTATTGGATTTATACTTGACCAGCAATAGTTTAACATTAAATTAGTCTGGGAGTATTGAAATGTCTCAGGGAAACTAGCAATAAAAGACCAAGTGCATATGCATCAAATGTCATCTGTTTTTTATCTTGAATGATTGTGGAAACAATTATGTTTTAAAACAGGAAAGTGTCTTGTGACACTTTAGTAACCTAGAGCCCATGCAGGCTTACAGAATAGTCTGAGCCCACATTTGTTTGTAAGTTCTTTCTTTCCTTAAGCAAATATCATGTGACTTAGAATTATCATGATAATTAATTCCAAATTCTTTAAAAAGAGAAGATATAGACAATGAGCATATGGGTAAGCTTAACTTAACAAAATGTCACAATAAAATATAAAAGGTAAACTTATTGAGCCTGCCAGCATCAATTAAAATTAAAACCTGTTGAATAAATAAATTACAGCTAAGAGGCTAAATCAACCTACCACTTCTACATAGAGCAGATAAATTAAATCACTATATTCCCAAGCCCAGATAAATAGGGCAGATGTTGCCGAGAGTATAAAGAATATTAGCAAATGACAGATGACCCTTGGAAAGTTATGCATCAGTCAATCTGCAACAAACAGAAGGCTCATCTCCTGCCTCAAAAACATTGAAGATGATTATTTCCACTGATGGCAGCTTCACACAGTAGCTTCAGCTCACGCTCTGAACAGATGCATCTCATTTTGCAGGCCTCTCACCTTCAGCTCAAGCTCCTCTTCTCTATCTCCACAGTTCATCTATACAAATGTGCAGCCCAGAGGGAAAGCTGTGGACTATGCCTGAAAGCGGACCAGAAATTTGAGTGTGGCTGGTGCACTGGAGAAGGAAAATGCACTTTACGTCAACATTGCCCCTCCCCTATCAGTGGATGGGGAAGGTGGCTTGACTGGTCAAGCAGGAATGTCAAGTGTTCCAATCCACGCATCACTGAGGTAATTACACATCTCTCTCCTATTCAGTCCTGTCATTTGCTTTCATTAACTTTTCTTTATTAAAATCCAAATGTCTGTGCATTCTACAATGGTCTTTACATAAAACTAATAAGTGTATATAAAGATAAGTTATCTGAATATACCTGAATCAAGCCATTGTTCCATACTCTTCCTATCAAATGAAAATAGGGGAGATACTTTGCAGTGCTGGGGCCTTCAGACTGGAATAATCTTCCCTGAAAGGCTTGCTCTCCATTTTTTGTGCACAGAGCAAAGAATATGATCACTCTGTGTTCAATTTAAAGCAGTTATATCCTTTCTATGGATTTGTAACTGTTTTTAAAAGTTCTAAATATATTTTCATTGACTGTATTTATATTTTGCCCATTTAATTACTGTATATGGGAATTATATTGAGGTCTGGGGATATAAATGCTGAAAATAAATAATCTGTCAAGGTTTCAAGGTTCCGTCCCAATAAGAACTCTGAGGCAGGCAAGTTCCCCAAATAACATTTTATTAGGACATATCAAATTGGCCTATTCCACCAGTTTTTCACCCAACTAAAGTAAAACTTTATCACTTCCCCCCAGAGTCTCCAGTCATATGATCCAATCAGCATACAGCCCAGTTACTAGGTGACCTCAGTTTCCACCTTTCGAACACCAGCACCAATGTCCTTGATTCCCAGGGGGAAGAACTTTATTTAGGCTACAACACTCCAGCTATCTCTATATCCCCCTCCCTATCTTAACTAGGACTGCCCTTAAACTTATTGTGCTAATTTTGAAACCAGTTGAAATCTTGAGTACTTGTTAAATCTTTGTCTTTTGAGCTAATTTCATTCCATAATCCCTAATTCCACTGCTTTCATTTTTTTGAATATCAGTCATGCCAAACATAGTATGTAATGGTATGCAACAAATTCGGGTCTCTTTAGGATCAAGACATTTTAAAGAGGAGTCATCAATTTCACTTGTATTTCACTTATTTCCAGTAGGGTCCAGGTAGTGCTTATAACTTCATTTTGTCATCTCAAGAGTATGTTAAGAGAAACTATAAAAGAGGAAGTTACTAATACAATAAATGGAAGCAGTATGCTCCATCCCATAACTGGTTAGATCAGGTTGCCCTGATAGACCGGTCCCACCGGAGAAAAAACACTAATACGATAAATTTTATGGTTGGGTGGAAATTCTAACTTCCCTGGCCAAAATGGCTTTTGGTTCCTATTTAAGATCAGTTTTATTATGAATGCTATTGCTAAACATATTGCACAGAAAAAAAACCTCAATTCACAACAATTAATTTTGAATTAAATTCTAAGCACAACTGACTAGTAATACATTCTATTGAACTCAATATAACTTATTTCTGAATTGACACAAATAACATTGCATTATAAGTTCCACATCCATATGATTAGGAACCTTCTTTCACTTTGCTCATCCAGATGTAACACATTATACTTATTACACTAAGGAGGAACAAATAAAGCAGCATGTGCTTTCCTATTAAATTAATTTGTAGCATCTTTGATGCACAACCAGTGTGCACTTTTACTGGCCTTGATAAACCAATTTCAGTTGTCAAACTAACTGATCAGTATGGGGGTGTCCTTTCTGCCCTTCGGCAGGCATACTAATTAAAACAGGGAAGTAATTAGCCTGTAATTGATTTCTCTGGATTGCATGCTATTATAGGGGCAATAGTCAGGAAAACTTTGTTCAGTCAACAGCTATCACTGGTAGATACTGCTAGCAATAGCTTTAAATAGCACATTTAAGATAGCAGTAACTTTAAATAGCTTATTTAAGATGCCAGACTAAGAAACTATTTAGTCACTATGTCAAGGAGGTTAACTTTTCTTTGCTATTCTATTTTTTAAAAATCTGAATTGTCCCTTCATAAAGCAATTATTTGATTTATGAAGAAATCTTATAACATGTTTATAGAATAGGAAGGGTGAGGGTTAAGTATGTTATGTCAATGATCCAATGGTTCACATTGCGCCCCTTCTAATGATTTACATTAGTTCAAGATACCTGGAAGAGCAGTAGACAGACAGACAGACAGACAGACAGACAGACAGACAGACAGACAGACAGACAGACAGACAGAGATGGTATTAAAAAGAGATTAGACAAGGGTACATATTTGCAAAATTTCAGACAACTCATCAGGTGTTAAGAAACATACAAAGAAAATGTTACCGGTGGCCCTTGATTTATGACCAGTTGCTGAGCAACACTTCAAAGTTCTAGTGGACTCGGAAAAAGCTGTGTATGACCTATCCTTGAAGTTATGGTCATTGTACCACCTCTACGGTCACATTATCATATCTCAGGCATTCGGCAACCAACTCATATTTGCAACCATTTGCAACTTTCCACAGTCATGTGATTGCATCTTGCAATGTTTTTGCTATTTTCCATTAAAAAATGTCAAAAAATATCCTTTGGATAATAGCAATAGTACTTAGTATTAATACTCATATACTGCTTTATATACTTAGATACTGCTTTATATTATTGCATTCTAACCACTGCCCACCATTCAGCTGGATTTGGACTTACAACCACATGATATGCTTAATGACCACAGAATCTCACTTAGACTGTTGTAAAAATGGTTGTAAATCAAGTCCAGTCAAGTAGTCAACCTCAAAACTCTATAATCAATATTCCAGGCTCAATTGTGGTTGAAAGTCAAGGACTACCTGTAACTCTTTGCCATCATCTAGTGGTTTTCTCAATGTTTGCATCTCAGATACAGTATAACTTATACAAGAGGACCATTGTCTTAGAATCTTTAGAGAATTCCCAGATGAATCTGCTTTGCCTAGATTAAGAAAAAAAAATGATAAACCTGAAGGACTAGTTTTTTTTTATATTTCTTGCATGCAAAAGAAAAAAAAGAGATGGAAAAGAGATGATCAAATAGTTCTCTAAATAAACACTTAATGCTTATATGTACTTGACAGAGCATTGGTATAGAGTCTGTAGTAGTCTAAAATTTACAGATACATTAATATACAAAGTAAAGTCTTCATTAAAGCAAATTAAGGCTTACAGGTTTGAAGCAATCTTATGTTCTTGGGAAGATCATTCCAGAGCAGCTTACCTGGAACTTTTGCTACCTCTCAATTTATCCTACCTAATATGATTATTGGAAAAAAATAAAAATTGAGAGAGAGGGTCATCTTGAATCCCTTAATGTAATGGCAAGATTAAAATACAATACTTTCTCTAACCCAGGAACTTCAGATGTATTGTGGATTCAGATGTACTGGAATTATCCCAGTAGTTGATCTGGCTGTAAATTCTGGAAAATGGCTATCCTGTGATATCTATTGTTCTTACAAATAAATTATGTGATCAAATAACTGTGTTTGTTTAATAGGATTTCATATCACAGCCAACACCACCTCAGTCCAAAAACCAATAATCCTTTTCCATAGCAAGCATGAATCCAAACATAAATTTCAGCTACTGAAAACAGTAACCAAATCTGAAAACAGATTTATAATAGCCTATTTTTTCCATAGTCATTTCCAAATTACCATGCAAAGGTGAGCTTTAAAGTATATTTACTAATTCTGGCAATGATGTTCACTGTGCTTTCAGTACCTTGTTAACTACAGAATGAGCTCTATTTTAATAAATCACATACACTGAGGTGGCTTGCAACCTAGCACTGAATATTTCATTCTCATTTATACCCAGTAGAAACCTAGTAATACATCTTTCTTTCAGCTTGATTCTCTGTGACAGTTGGATCCACCCACTCTGCCAGTCTAATGGTCTCAATAGAGTTTACTTTCTTCTCAAGGGGATTGCTTCCATTTTTTAAACTTTTAATCAAAACCCAAAGCTTTCCATAAATAAATAAAATTGCCTTCATGGCATTTTAAGTTTGTCTTCTCACAGAAATCTAAGTGTTAATATGTATAGAATTGAAAGTGGGAGTTGCAAATCACCAGAAGCAAAATGACTCATGAATACTCTTCTCTATCTAAAAAAACCTGTTACACGCGCACGCACACACACACACACACACACTACAAAAGCTCTGTTTTTATGTAACTTTTAAATGAATTCATTATGAACAATGCATCACAGAACAACAGTTTTTGAATCAAGTTACTTCAAATAGGTTAATTTACAGAATGAAATTTTGGAAAATTATGGCTTCTCCAGCTACTGCTTTGATCAGACTGCTGCAATGTTCCATGATAGTTTCCCAGTCACTCTTGCAATCCCTCATTCCTTTCCCCATCCAGCACCCATTTACTAGCTGGCTAAGAAAGGAAAGGAAAGTGAGGGAAGGGAAGGGAAGGGAAGGAAAGGGAAGGGAAGGGAGAATAAAGAGAATAAGGAAAAAAGGATGGGACCGAGGGAGGAACAAGGAGGAAGAATCCCTCACCCAATTTTCCCAGCACTGCTTCCACCACACATGCCTTTTCAACCCATGTCATTCCTCATATGCCTTCCTTGACCCATATGGCACCTCTTGTGTACCCTGTGCCCCATCTCCACTCTCCACATGCTCCACAGAGCACTTCTTACGTACTTCCAACCATTTCCTGACTTGAACTGCCCCATGTGCCTTTCCTAACCTGCATGGCACCTCTTATGCATCCCCAGATATCCTCACTACCTATGTGTGCCTTTCCCAACCTGCATGCATCTATTGTGCACCCCATGGACTCTTCCTAACCTCCTCCACAGCCATCCTTAACCCATTTCTTGCACATAGCCCACATACCCTTCATATTTATTGAAAACCAGATTCATTAAGTGAATCTTGCTTCCTCCATTGACTTTACCTCATTCTAACTTTACACTGTTGTTAAACTAATGGTTGTAAGAAGTCAAGGATTACCTTTAATCATTTTTAAAATTCAAAATATTTGGTTCCTTTTGTGGAACTAAATTAAAGGGAGAAATAATTCATTGTCTAACAAAGAAATATATCATAATAAATGCTCTATACATTGGTTGTTTGGTTTTATTCTTGGGATGATAATATCTCCGAATCCACTGCCTTGTCTTAGGATGAGCCAAAATGCCACAAAACAAATAACAAGCTTTTGAGTTCTCAAGATCTTTGCATGATGCTGTCTGTAAAATTTAATAGATGTTAGAGCATGGAGTGTTAAACTTGCATCATCACGGTGGCATCATGTGACATATAGTAACTTTTCCCCCCTTCGCTAAACCGGGCATGGGTGTGGTCAGAATGTGACAAATCTGGCCCATGGGCCATGAGTTTGACAGCCGTATGTTAGAGGAAGACCAAACTTGATGTTAAAATTGCAAACTAATAGGAAGAATGAGCAAATTAAAACATAATTGTATTCATACCTACATAGAAATTAGTTGCCTTAAGTACAATAATAAGGTAAGGAAAGGTTACAATCCTACATACACTTATCTGTAATATATTCCATATATGTTTACTTATAACAATTCTTTATAGAAATAATAGAACTTATTTCTGAGTACATGTGTTTAGAATAGTACTATTAATAGTACTATTAGATTATCCTTCAAGCTTTGGAGGATTAAGAAGCGTATCATTTGTTTATTTTTTCAACATAGCTAGCAACCTATCATAGATAGACAGCTATTGATCATATTATTCCTTTTCAATAAAAGTAATATTATGCAAAGTTGCAGAAAAAGAATAATATAGTAAAAGGAAAACAAATTAAGGGCAATAAAGTAAATTTAAAAAACCTAGCTTCTACCATCATTATCTATTGTAACTCTATATAACTCTCTATCCTTGAAATCTATTCTTACATCCCTCTCCTGAAAATGTATTGGTTGGACTAAATGAGCTCTGAAGTATCCTCAGGCCTTATGATTCTGTTCTTTTACCTAATACACTTCTTAAAGGTTTACTGAATTAAGTTTAATCTTTTGTTTTTCATGAAAACCCAATTTTCACTTCTATACAACCAAGTTAACAGAAGCTTGCTATCTATACACATAGTCATTTTTGGTTCTTTCAATAAGCATCCATTTTCCACAACATATTGTATCCTACCCACTACCTTTCTACTAGTATTTCTCCTATTTTTCTCCATCCATTTTTCTATCTTTAGTGGACGCTCTAGAAAAGTACATAAATTCATATACGTGATGTAATTTTTCATCATTTATGAGAAACTTGTAATCAATGACTCAATTTTTCCTGTCAAATATTTGTCTTTGATAAATTAATTTTCAGATCTATTCCTTAGTGCATCATTCAATCTATTCAACATTTGATGTAAATCATTTGATTTCTCAGACTGCAATAAGCCATTGCCTGCATACAAAACTAGGTATACACTGACACATCTCTACATACCCACAAACATTCCATGTATAATTATCCATAAATAAACACCCAAAGGGATATATATCCTTGTCTTATTCATGATCAATACTGAATCATTTGCTAAATGTGTCACTTATTCTTATCTGAGATTACTGCAATCAAAGTCTGTTCTTATCACATTCAGCAGACAATCATCAATTCCATGTATGGAAAAACAGTCCATAACTCAGGGCTATTCACTTTTTCATCTTTTCTCTAGATAATAAACAATTCATTTTCTTTCTCACATTCATAAGAATGTGAGAAAAAATCTGGTCTGCATACCTCCTACTTGGCATGAAGCCACATTAGACTTCTGAAATTTTGTTCATTCTCATTATAATGTTTCAAATAGATTTTTTTCCAGGGACACTTAACAAATTAGTCCTGTCACCCATGTCATTTTGTTCATTCTCTCTTGTTATTTCTCTGTTGGTAGAAATTTCTGTTATTTCTCTATTTTCTAGTTATGAGGCACAGGTACAACTTCACATATACTGCATAGCTACTTTATAAGCAAATATTTCTCACATTATGTCAAGTGCAAAGGCAGACCTACCATTTTTCAGTACTCTTACAGCATTTATTACTGTATTTTCATCAGTATTATTTCTTGAATTCCAACATTTATAGCGCTTGTTTCAGTTGTATTGTTTCACATATCACCATATAGTTTCCATACAATTTTCTAACATTCTCAATTCAGCAGTGTCTCACTTTGTTTCATCCAAAATTATTCCAGTACTTTATTTCTCATTTTATTTTATTGTACAATCCTTGTTTAACCTTCTTCATTCCTTTCAAAAGATCTTTTTATTTCTAGCTTTAGGAGCAACATAGCAGGTTGAGCAAAATTCTACTTATTGTGGAGATGACAAATTTGATGGAAATAGGAGCTGGTGAAAAGTTCATGTCCTCAAAACTCCTTATGAATTGAGACGACAAGGATTTTCCGTGTTGGCTTCACACAGATTATCCTTGGAATAGATCACAAAATAGCATTATTCATTGGATTGAGAGGGTTGGGGCTGGGGGAGCATTCATCTTGCCTAAGCCATGCTCAACACCTTTCAAAGAGACACTGAGTTCATCTACCTACTCTCTTGGTTACTATAGGAAGTTGCTTATTAATTTCTTTCTGAAAGGCAAGCTACAGTATACCATGAGCTTTTCCTTCCAACGTGGATGAAAAATGTTCTGAGTAAATTTAAGGATTAATATGAATAGCTTTAATTTTTTTTAAACAGCAAAAGGGGAACTACAATGTTGATTTTGGATAGTTAGGGAACTAGATGGATTTCAAAGATTATTTCCTATGGGGTGCTTAAAATTTATGAAACAGTATATAGAGTCTTTGAAACTAATTGTAAGAGATCCTCCCATAGGGAAGTTCTGTTGATTAAAAATAGACAAATGATAAGAAAGAACTTGAAAGAGAGAACAAAATATTACTCTTAAAGCAGAACAGACCCATTAACACAGTGAAGCAACACTATTTGACTATAGAAATAATTAAGGTTATTTGGGAACAACTAGTTCAGAAGTTACTTAGAAGGTTTGGTGATACTTCAGCAGAGGACATAGAAGAACATCATATTTTATTGGATAAACAGAGACTGAGGCTGATCTGAACATGGATTTGGAGTTTTAAAAAATGTTGGATTATAAAAGTGATATGAAATAAGATGTGGATCTGAAAATAGATTTAAAAATGCCAGGATATAAGAGTGGTAGAAAACAATAACAAATTGATTAACAAACAAAATTAGTTGATCTCTTAATAATTGAAGGGAATACATAACCAATAAATCAGTGAGTGACTTGGAATTTACAAAAGTTATGTGTGGAACGAAGGAAACTCTTTTGGAAGAAGACTCAAGCTGTTCCTCAAAGAAGAAAAAGAGATAATGATAAGAAATCAGCTTTTGGGACACCAGTTAATGGGACTAAAGATTAGGTTTTTTTAAAAAAATGAAAAGAAGATTCATAAAGTGAATCTGTTGGAAAAGGGTTAAATATGTATGTTATGATTTCTGGTGGCTTTTAATAGGACTTCTTTTTTATCAGGATTGTATGAGAAAGCTTTAAAGATTTGTTTATAAATGAGGACAGATTTTTTTTCTATTTTATTTCTTAGAGAAAAAGATGTGTTTAGATTATAAAAATGATTTTTGATAAAGTTTAAAATATATATGTTAATGTTTCCGATAGCTCTTAAGACTTTTACTTTGTAGGAATAAATGATGTAGGTTTTTTTGTAATTTCATTATTAATAAGGAATGAGATAAGGAAAGAAGATATTTTTAAAAAAATAAATGAAATAGAGAATGTGTTAACTTAGTCAACTTGTTTATACGTGTGTTCAGGAAGGGAAGAGTATTATTTTTATATATTTTTATTTCTTTTCTGTGTTTTTATTTCTTTCTACTTTTCTTTCTTTAGTTTTTATATTTTTCTTCATTTGTATAACATTTTTATATTTGTAAACTTTAATGAAATTATTGAAAAAAACTGAAAAGATTTTTTTTATTTCCATCGAAATTTCTCTTCTTTTTCTCTTCATTTTTAGTTTAACTACTCTTTCTTTTTTTAATTAATTCCTGGCAGCTATACTTTTTATTTATATTTTATAATATTTTTGTCTTTCCCTAATATTTTGCATTCTTTTTCATCTGCCTGAGGTCTTCCAAATCTTTCTCCAATCTACTGAATTCTGAAGTATAAATTCTACCTCTTAGTCTAATTACAGTTTAAACAGCAGCAGCCATGGTTACAACTATGTATGATTAGCAATTAACCCAGGTTTTGCACACATTATTTCAGTTGTATTCAGATTCTGAGCTGAGTAAAAACCTAGCAAGCTGTAATGATGGCCAGTGTCACATTTTGTAGTTAATCATAGCTAAACTGGGTGAAGAAAAATAATTGTGCTTGAAAAGGATAATATTCAAGGATCATTTAATAAAACACTACATCTCTGCAGCAACTTTTAAATATCAAATTATAAATGAACATTTAGAGAAAGGGGGTGATATTTGCCAGAAATATTGTTTCATGAAAAGTTTAAGCAATTCAGTGAAGAGGTAAGCTTTTTAAATTGTAATAAGACAAGAGGGAATAGAGATTAGAGGGATCTTTACTTGTTGACATAAAAAGAAAATCAATAATAGTATACATGTTAACACAAAATCTTTCCCATTCATACAGCATGTCATTGGGATCCATCCTATGTTTCCCTTGATAGTATAAATCTTCCCTTGTTGCCTACAGCCTCAGTGATTAAATAAATAAAAAATCAACTTCCTTATGAACAAGCAGCACTCTGATCTCCAATTCGTTTATCTTCAGGGCTCATTAATATAACATTAATGCAACAAACAGCTAAAGGGAGTGGGGGGAGTAGTGTCAGACTGAATAAAGAGTTGCTTTGAGGAGATAACAATTAGGTTTGGAATGTGCTATCAACTAAGACAGACACAAGGAATAATTGTGCCAGGTTGATGAACTAGCACTGTAGATGTGCTGAGCTCTTGCTGGGCTCGTCCAGTGGGATATAGCCAGCTACAAATAGAACTGTAGAACAAAATTAATATGTTTTGGTTTAGCTTTTGCCAGAGCTCTTGGCCAACAGAATATGGTGCTTTATGTTTATATTAAGAAAGAGATGCTGTATTGGGTCACTATATCATTACAGAAGTGTAATCAAGAATGCTCTGCTGACATGGTGGTCTGTGCTATCCATTTTTATATGGCACTACAGCCCATAGAACAAAGTCATTAAGAAGTATAATGGGAAAGAACAGTTGTAGGATTATTACTTTTCAAATATACTGTTCAAAATGCATTTGTTCTGTAGGAAACATTTTAATCTAATTTAGATTATTTGTAGAACATAACTATGATGATTGCATGACATCAAGTCATTGTTGACTCTTAGTAACCATATAGGTAGATTTTCTTCAAAACAATCTGTTCCTAATCTGGCCCTTCATCTTTTCCAAAGGTGCAGTCATCAGTACTGTAGTAGAATCCATCTTGCTGCTGAACATCATTTTCTCTATCCTTTCACCTTTTCCAACATGAGACCTTCTCCAGAGAGCTAGGTCTTTGAATAATGTATCTGAAGTAAAATAATTTGTGCTTTATCATTTTGGCCTTGAGTGACAACTTCAAGTTAATTTGTTCAATATTTCAGTGGTTTGGGTTTTTTGGCTATTCACAGTATATTCAGGAGTCATTACCAACACCAAATTTCAGAGGTATCAATATCCTTCTCATCTTGTTCTTCAAAGTTTTAACTGCTAGTTCCTTTACTATTAATCCTAAAAGCAGAAGCAAAAGTCATTAGTTTGGTCTTCTTGATATTTAGTCCCTTTTTTCCCACTTTGCTCTTTGACTTTTTATTACTAGAGTTTGCATATCCTTTGCATTTTTGTCTATCAGGGTACTGTTATCAACATAGTGCAAGTTATTGATGCTTCTTTCTCCAGTTTTAAAATCAATGCTTAGCTTCTTCCAATCCAGCTTTCCTTAATATATATTTGGCATATATATTGAATAAATAAGGAGCAAATATGCAGCTTTGTCACACTCCTTTGTCTTCTTGAAACCAGTCTATTTCACCATGTACTGTTCATATTGTGGCTTCCTGATCTGTACATTCTAATTTTTCTGAACACTTTCCATGGCTTGATGTGATGGATACAATTAAAAGTCTTTCTTTAATTACTGGAGCACATAGCAACTTTTTAAACATATTGTATAGCTTTCTCAATTGTTCAACATGCATCTGCAATAATGTCTCATGTTCGACAACCATTTCTAAAACCAACTTGAACATCAAGAATCATTTTTTCCATGTAGGGATCTAATTAGCATTGGATAATCATAAGTATTGTTTTGCTAGCTTGTGAAATTAAGGAAATTGTACAATAGTTTACACATACTGTTAAGTCTCCCTGTTTTGCCATTGTAATGTAATTTGACCAATCTTTTCCAATCTGTTGGCCACTGTATCATTCTTTATATTTGCTGACATAGGTTGCTTAGAATCTTTACTGATTTTTCTTCTGTTTGCCATATTTTAATGGCTTTTAACAGAATTAACTGAATAACAGAGTTAGGAGGCACCTTGGAAGTCTTCTTGTCTAATCTCCTGTTCAAGTAGGAAATCCTATACCATTTTAACAAGTGGTTGTCCAATCTCTTCTTAAAATCTTCCAGTGTTGGAGCACCATAACTTTTGGAGGCAAGTTGTTCCACTGATTGAGTGTTCTAATTGTCAGAAAATTTCTCTTCAGTTTTAGGTTGGTTTTGTCCCACACACACATGCACACACCACGGGTCTTAGAAGTCTTTATTAAGGTTTCCTAGCCCCAAATAGTCTTCCTCAGAAATTCTTCATGCCCACACCAGTGCCACCCCCAAGGGTTCATTAGGCAAATTGGTTTCCTAAGCAATTTTACCATCTAACCACAGTTTCCTCTTTCATGTTGCCAATTTTGCCATTACAATATCCAGGCACATCTCCTGTCACAAGCAGCACATCATGCTTGCATGTTCTGTCAATTTAAATTTGAACTTGATTATAAAATGTATCAATGCCCTCTTCTTCCACATCAGTGGTTAGAACAATGATTGTCACATTAAAAAGTTGTATATGAAATTTCATCAATGTTATTCAATTACTGATTGCATTTCAACCAAGTACTGTTTTTGCTATACTCTTCCTAAAATAAAAGTAATGCTGTTCCTGCTTTATTTTTCATGCGCTGAGTATGATCTTCAGTATGATCTTCTCATTGAAAGTGTCCAATCTCAATTGATCTCAATTCTCTGGGGTCAAATTTTTAGTTGTTTCATTTTATCTTTCACTGGCTTGAACTTTTCTCGTGTTCATGCTAACACATTCCATGTTCCATTCTGTCTTTGCAGCTTCAGATTTTATTTTTCTAAGTGAAAATATTAGCAACTAGACATCCTAAATTTAGCCACACCATGAACATAATTGTGGACCTATGTCAGTCTGGACTCCTGGTGATTTATTGGAAAAGTCTCTGTACTTTGCTTGGAAAGATTTCAGAAGTCGCTTGTCATTGCCTCTTTCTTAAGGCTGAGAGTAGTTGGTCCAAGGTTACCCAGCTAGTTTCATGCCTAAAATGGGAATATAACTTATGGTCTTTCAGTTTCTAAATGGTACCTTAACCACTACAATAAACTGGCTTGTCAAACACCATTGGTACACTGAAATATCCTCAATTCTTCCTCAGTATCATGTCAATAGCCCACCATCTGATACTATAATGTTAATTGTTTTATGTGCTCTAACAATGTGGGTTTTCTTAGTAAAAATGCAGGAATGTTTTAACACTGTTTTCTTCCATGCAATATGAATTGATGCCTTTACTATTGTCACTAAACAAACTATCTACCTCCAGCATCTTCCTATACTGATTCTGCCCAGTATATGTGCCTGCTTGGGCAGCTGAAATAACATTCCCACCTTGGGTGACCCTGCATATACTCTCATTCTTCACTCATCCCTCCCAGACACAAACCATAACCATAACCCTGCCAAAATGAGGCAGCAGAACGGGGCTTGGGATATGGAGGAAGTGAAGAGAGATTACTTATATGCAGTTCCTATTTTCATTGTACCTATTAGAGTCCAGGGAGAGCTTAAAAGTATTGTCCCCCGCAGAGAGGGCCCGCAACTTGGGAGTCCTCCTGGACTCACGGCTGTCTCTAGAGGACCATCTG
>JANHFL010006833.1:49548-61207 GCA_032468155.1 Oxyrhabdium leporinum | reverse complement strand
GGGGGTGACTCAGTCTGTAAGAATCCAGATTTCACATGGTGGCCAAGCTTTCATGGGAGATCAGCCATAAGTGTAGCTTACAATTCCCTTGGTGATCGAGCTGCCTCAGCAGTGGGACTGACTGACTGACGCGCCACCTTGATGCACCCCTTCCCCATTTCCTGCAGTCGCATGATTCTGGGAAATCTTTACGCATGGGCACTAGTGCTTGTATTTTCATTTTCCTGGCTCGATGCTGTGGTTTACATCCGTGTTTCTCAAACCTCAGCGACTTAAAGGGGTGGGGGGGGGTGGACTTCAACTGCCAGAATTCTCCCACCCACATGCTGGCCGGAGGAACTCTGGGAGTCGAAGTCCGCAACGCCTTAAAAGTGGCTGAGGTAGAGAAACGCTGGTTTAAATAACTCCCATCTTCCCTCTCTTTAGCAAGCAGAAGGTCGGCACCCTGGATGAATATAAAGGCAACTAAATTCCTTCCCCTTTCTTAGGTAATGGCAGCGCCATGTTTTAAGGGGGAGAAAAGGTCTGCCGTTTCCAAGCGCTTGCAGCACCTGAGACTCGCCAGCGGGTGGCAGTGGTGTGTAGCCACAACGCCAAGAGAAAACCTGAAAGGAACTGACAATAATGTTGAAATTAAGGGGACTGATGGAATAAAATCTAATTTAAGGGGTGGGGGAGGGAGAGAGAAAAGAAAAGCAGAGCATGGAAGAGAGCAAGAAGCCAAAAACGGGCAAGATCTATTGATCTTGTTTGTGCATCTATGGGGGGGGATGGATAAAGCTGTCGGTTTTCTTTTAGAGTAGCTCTTCCTCCTGTTTCCTTCTTATTCTTTTTGCCTTAAGCCTGTTTGTATGCTCCTGTAGGGCATTTACAAGGGGAGGACATTGTTGCTTTTCTGTCTTCAGAACCAACGGAATTTGTTTTCCTTTTTTTGTTCCTTTTTTTCTTTTTCCCCTTCTCGTTTTCTTTTGCATTTTTCAAACAAGCTCTCTCCGAGGCCCTTTGGAGCTGTGCCTGCTTTGAGCCCGTGGTGTTTCAGAGACGAAGAGGGAGACATGTACGGACACTTGAAATATTTATATTTAATTTTAAAAAACCTGAGACAAGAGTGAGGCTGGGTTATTTCTCTTCTTCGTTCCTTCGGCGGCAGCGAAGGAAACGGCAAACACTTACAAAAGGGGTAATTTTAGAAAATTGGAAACTGCCTTTCGCGATGACAGATGGTCTGGTCCGATGCTGTTTGTTCCCCACTTCTCCCGTCGTGATGTTTTACACAGGTATCGCACAATATGTCCCCGTTGTAGGCGGCTAGATGGCCATAGGAAAGCTAACAGGAGCCCCTGTGCTGTTAGAAGAGAAAGAGGAAAAAACGAAAACGCATTTGGATTCTTCATCAAGAACTGAATTCTTGAATAGGTTTAGTTTATATCAATTATGGAGGCTGTTTTACTTTTTTTTTTTACTCCAGCAATTTCTGATGTAGCAATAGCAATAGCACTTAGACTTATATGCCGCTTTACAGTGCTTTACAGCCCTCTCTAAGCAGTTTACAGATTTGAACTGCAGGCAGCCGGCAGTCAGCAGAAGTAGCCTGCAGGACTGCACTCTAACCACTGTGCCACTATGGCTCTTGTAAAGGACAAAGCGCTTGAAATGACTGGTAGCTTCTGCTTTCCCATCTTGGTCTTCTGGTATTTCTGATGGTCTATTATCCATTATGGGTAGTCCTCGACTTACGGCCACAATTGGTAGTGGAATTTGGGTCGCGGAAGTGATGCGGTGGTTTTAAACGGTGGTTTTAAACGTGTGTGACCGACCGCACCCAATTTTACAAACATTTTTACCAGGGTCATTATGTGAATCTCGTCTTAGTTAAGCGAATCACACAGTCATTAAGCAAATCCAGTGGGCTTTGCTTGTTCCGAAGCCAGCTGGGAAGGTTGCAGATCGCGATCCCGTGACCACCAAGGCCGTAACCATCATCAATGCAACTTCGAACACGGGTTCTAAATCACTTTTTCTGAGACCCTCATAAATTCGAACTGCTTTTGAACAAACAAGTGTAAGCTCTACCTGTACCTTTCAGAATCACCTTGGCAGCGCATGAGGACTGGAATCTTTAACTTTTCAAAATGAAAGGCAGATCTTCTTTGGATACCACTGTATCCATTGCCCTCTTTTGCATTCCCAAACCCCACCCCAAACCCTGAAATACGAGCGTTATACCCATGGTCTTCCCCAAGAGGGCAGTCTTTGACAGCTTGAATTTTTCTTAGAACAAAAACAAAACAAACACATTACTTCTACATTTTTCTTTTGTAGGCAAAATAATGGTAAAAAAATATATAAAATCACACGTTTGACCTTCCCTCCCTTTGGGCATAACTGAGCTCTCTTGCCGGAGTGGCAGGAATTTCCTTCGGCCAGAGATCGCAGCTCATGGAGACACGGGCTTCGCGTGCCGTAATGCTTTCGGCTTCAAACTCTTGTCCGTTTAAAAATCGTAGAGTAGGGATGACATCCGCAGCTTCAGATCTCGGTGGCAGGTTGTGACAGAGCCAAGTCCTGATGAATCACCACGTGATGCGTGTGCATATCGCTCAGCATGAGGTGCGACCACCACAGTTTCTCAATTACATGGATGGCTCCTTGTTGGGGAGCTGCAGGGCACTGCGGTTTGTTCGGCAAGCCAAAGGTTGGGCACATGACTTGTTAGGAAGCATATCTGGCAACCGAGGTCAGAGGCATCCAGGGTCTTCTCCACTTAGGATATCTTCCAACTAATCCCGATTCTGAAAGAGTGCGATTTCAGAGCAACTCCTACCACACCCGCATTTGCCACTTATAAAGGCTGTGTTTTTCCCTATTGCCAAAAGAGCTCCTTAAGGTGGCACTTCATGCACAAGTGGTACTTCAGTACACATTTACCTTCCCAGCATAGCTAACTTCCTGTCTGTTTTCCACAGCCATCTCCTTCCTATTGCAGCTCATCAAGTAGTAAACAAACAGCGAGTACTGGAACAGCGTCAAGTACCAAAGCAGAAGCAGTATGCTCCGTCCCATATTTGGGTAGATCAGGTTGCCCTGATTAAAAAAAGAACAACCACTTAATCTCTCTCCCCTGGTATAGTTGACAAAGCTGGGAGAGCCGGTGGTTTAGAGGTTAACACATTTACCTAATACGCAAGCAGCCCAGGTTCGAATCCCAGAAGGGTATGGTTAGCTGATGAGAGATAAATAGCTTGAAATAGATCTATACTAGTCTTCCTTTATTTCTTGGTTGGTAAATATAAATTTAACACAAACATAGTTTGTCGCGAAAGTGATTGCCTGCAAAGGCTCCTGGATTGGGGTTGAAAGATGAAAGTGGAAATAGTATGCTCAGTCCCATATTTGGGTTGACCAGGATGCCCAGATAAAAAAAACACTTTATTGAGTACCAAATTGGACAAGTTGTGAAGCAGTCGAGTACCGAGGTACCACTGTACTACTAAAACTCTCATTGTCGTAACCTTTAACCAGTCAAAACTGTTTCTCATAGGCAACAATTTTTGTAGCAATGTACTTGAAAAGGGCTAACATAAAGAATGTGTCCAAAATCCAGGACTCCCAAAGGAATGACATTTGGGGAAATTGTGATTGCTTCAGTATTAGTATTGCCAACTGCACTGCTGGACTTCTGCTACATTCACATGATCTTAATTTTCAACGTTCCGTGACAGTTTCCCAGCCAGTCTAGCAATCCCTTGCTGCCTCCCTACCCAACAGCAGCCGCTTACCTGCCTGCTGGAAAGGTGAGGGAAGGGAGGAAGGAAGCGAGGAAAGTTTCCAAGGCTCCCTGCTATATTCCTACAAGTAAGCTCAATGGGGAGGCTGGCAGGAAGTTGGAAGTCAGTTTTGCTCCCGCTGCTTTTTTACCTGTCCTTGGTCATTCTCTTTCTGTGTTTAAATAAGGAAATGCCTCTGCAACGAAGACCCATTGGGGCATGGGTTACCTAATCTCATATAAACGTTATGTCATTCCCAAGTTTCATCATTTTAAGAGAAAGGTAGAGCTTTGTGATGATTTTAGATGCTTCAGGACTTCAGTTCCCAAGATTCCAAGCCAAGAATTCTAGGAAGTGAAGTCCTAATCCATCTGGAGAGCACCCTTAATATATGAGGAAGTCAATGGTTTTTCTATTATATGCCAGAAAAGCAAAATAAATTATATCATTCAGCAATATACATTGCTACATGGTTTGTATTCTTCTTAGGGCCTCTCAGCACATACGTACGTGTGCACATATTTCACAGCAATTCTGATGTGCCACTGCTTTTAATAGCAGATGGGGCTGATGTCACACTATCTTAATGCCTGGGGGAAAAAATAGAAGAGTGAATGAGGTATTGCTGACTCTCTCTGCTTCTCACCAGCATAATCAGCCACACTTAAATGATCTAAATGGCTTCATTGTGATCTTGTTATTGTTGTTGTTAGCCACATATATTATTTTTCATCACGGCTGCATAGCAAGAGCTTGTGAACGCTTCCCATGATGCATTTGGGTATAAATGACAATGGGTTGCACACACAAAGGGGCAGTTGATTTTCAGTCCCGTTTCAAATCTCTTTGCAAGCCCTCAACTCGGAAAGCAAGTTCATTCTGGAATGTGAGTTGAAGGGCAGGAGAAAGAGAATCAAATGGAGAAGGGAGGAAGGAGAGAGGAGAAGAAAAAAGAGAAAAGGAAGTAGGAGGAAAGGAAAGGGAAGGAAAGGACAGGAAAGGGAGAGAGAAAGAGATGAAAGAAAGAAAAAAGGAAAGAAAGAAAAAGAGAAGGAAAGAAAAAGAGAAGGAAAGAAAAAGAGAAAAAGAGAAAGAGAGAAAAAGAAAGAGAGACAAAAAAGAAGAAAGAAAGAAAGAAAGAAAGAAAGAAGAAAGAAAGAAAGAAAGAAAGAAAGAAAGAAAGAAAGAAAGAAAGAAAGAAAGAAAGAAAGAAAGAAAGAAAGAAAGATGGATGTCTCTGCCCACTTTTGCTTCAGACTCCATCTATTACTATGATAAAGTGTAGGCCTCAAAAAAATTACGTCTGTAGGATTTGGCCTTTTAGTGAAAATAAAAAATAACCCTGTTGAAGGTAAATCTGCCAAGAGAAATATCCCAGACGCAACTGAAAGTGAACAGGTTATATAAACCCAGAAAGTTAGAGCTAGATTATCTTTCTTGCATATATCAATACACACTAGGAAAACAAAATGCCCAGCATGAATAAGTCTAACTGGCTAAAAGTGGCAATTTACAAATTTTTATATGTGTTTTAAAAAGGACAGGACGGGACCAATGATTTTCAAATAACACAATGGACTATGTACTAGTATAAAGCTGTTCAAGGATGTTAAATAGAGCTTGTGCATTAATCATTTCAGTGATATACAGTGATCATCTTAAACTGGGGGTGGGCAACTACGGCCCCTTTAGGTCTGGCTGGCTCAAGAATTCTGGGAGTTGAAGTCCATAGGTCGTAAAGGCACTATAACTGCCCACCCCTGCTGAAACTAATTCCTTCAGAACGGATCCACTAGTGTGAGATTCACTCAAATTACAAAGAAAGCTTCTGAAAAAAGCAGACAAACCGTAAATTTACCAACAGTTGGGATTGTGAAATCTTATTTATTGTATAGGTTACAGCCTGCTTTGTTTTAAATTTGGAGACGCCCCGTTGAGCCCCATCAGATCCTTCTCCCATGCTTGAGGTTGGATTGTGGGTTAAGTTTTGAGGACCCAGATGGCATTGGCTGACCTTGACAAAGGTAAACAGACTCCAACATGGTTAGTTGTTGAATGGGAGACCACCACTGAGAAACGTGAGGCTTTGTAGTCCAGACTGGTTAGTTGAAAAACAAACAAACAAATTACACTGTTTTCAAGAAAACTATGAGATGTTCTGCTTCACCGGATAAAGAGATGAATCTCTCGTCCCCAGAAACGCAATCTTGAATCCACTAAGGCAGAAGCTTCACAAAGTGAGACAGTTGGATAAGTTGCTTTAGGATAGCTATCAAGAAAGTCAAATATACAGTTCTATTTTTCCTTGGCGACTGAAGGCTGACTCCAGCTAGGGATCCCGAACTTTTTCCTCCTGCTGATTCACTTAACAAACGTGGGAAGCAAAGTCCTAAAATGGGACAAAACTCATTTCGCAGATTTCTCACTTAGCAAGTTAAATTCTGGGCTCCATTGTGGTCATAAGTCCAGCACTACCCGTATCTAGCCTTTTCTTACTTTTACATCTCCAAACTGGGGAGGGGGAGGTAGATTCCTAAATTTCCACACGGGAGGCATCCATGAAGAGCTCCACATTCCCTTCCTTCGAGGCAATCACCATTTTTATTCTTTCTCTCTTCGGGTGCCTGGGCTCCACTCCCTGGGACTCGAACCCGCTCGATGGAAACAATAGGTTTTCCTGCTGCCACAAGTGCGGCATGGCGGATTGAATAATTCCAGCCCTTGAAGGACTTCTCCCCCAACAGCTGCAGGCGGTGACTCAACTCAGCCGAGTGGAGCGACGTCAGGCACTATTAAGTCATTGCCAATAGGGAATCACCGGTGAGGAGGATTGGTAAAAAAAAAAAAAGATCAATCTATCACCAGGGCTGCAGGAGAAATCGCTGGAGAATGAGGTCAGCCATTGGATCAGGTTTTCATTGGATTCAAAGACTGGATGAAGCATTCCAAGCAGCCCAGTGCTTACAATGAGACCGCAGGGATCTAGAGATCGGGGGTCCACAGCGATCTAGAGATCGGGGATCCACAGAGATCTAGAGATCAGGAGTCTACAGGGATCTAGAGATCAGGGGTCCATAGGGATCTAGAGATCAGGAGTCTACAGGGATCTAGAGATCAGGGGTCTACAGGGATCTAGAGATCAGGAGTCTACAGGGATCTAGAGATCAGGGATCCACAGGGATCTAGAGATCAGGAGTCTACAGGGATCTAGAGATCAGGAGTCTACAGGGATCTAGAGATCAGGGGTCCATAGGGATCTAGAGATCAGGGTTCTACAGTGATCTAGAGATCAGGGATCCACAGAGATCTAGAGATCTGGGGTCCACGGTGATCTAGAGATCGGAGGTCAATGGTGATCTAGAGATCAGGGGTCCACAGAGACCTAAAGATCAGGGGTCCACAGAGATCTAGAGATCAGGAGTCCATACACATGGAAGGACTCTCTTCCCTGCCTTCTCTCTTTGGAGTGTGCAATCTAAGAGCAACTGCAACTTGCAGTTCAGAAGGTGTCCCTCGGGGCAAAGTGAGGATGAGCAAATTAGGGATCGTGTGCGTGCATGCATGCATGCTACACACCCCTATCTAACCGTTTGGAGCCTTTCCTTTTCCCCAATCTGAAAAATACAATTGGCGTATTTTATACAGCGCTGTTTCTCGGCAACTTTTAAGCTATGTGGACTTCACGCCACCTAACTGGGGAACTCTGGGGAAGCTGTAGTCCATACATAAAGCGGCCAAATTTGAGCCATACAAGGCTTCTCTTTGCTGGCATCTAGTGGCTGGCTGCAGTTTTACAGCACAGATAGGCCAGCTCCAGAAAGTAGATGTTATATTTGCAGTAAGCAGATTCTATGACCTCTATATCCTCCGTGGAAGGTTAAGATTCTTGCAGGCAGAAAAATTGCTTTAGTAGCCAGGATTGTCTCTTTAAGGGGAAAATAAATTGCCTGGATTCCGTTGTAACATCCACAGCCCCCTCCCCCTTCCCAAAGATGAGATGCTTCAGCGGAAGCATCTCACCATCTGCTTGGTAACCTGCCTGAAGCTTGGGAACATATGTAGATTTCGGGATGGGGGAGCCAAGAGACAGGCACAGTTACCGTACACTATCTCTAGCTAAGAGATAGAGGGCAACATTCTTGCACACTTAGGGGGGAAAGTTAGAAAAGCGATCCACGGTTTGAAACCCTGAAACAGGCTTTGAGCCAATCCTCCAGGATGTTCTGCCTTTTTAAAAGATGATTTTTTTAAAATCATACAGGTAGTCCTTACCTTGCAACCACAACTGGGGTCAGAGTTTCCCTCGCTAATAGGAATAGGAATAGCAATAGCACTTAGACTTATATACCGCTTCCTAGTGCTTTTACAGCCCTCTCTAAGCGGTTTACAGAGGCCCCCAAACAATCTGGCTCCTCATTTCACCGACCTCGGAAGGATGGAAGGCTGAGTCAACTTTGAGCTGGTCAGGATCGAACTGCTGGCAGTGGGCAGAGTCAGCCCGCAATACTGCATTCTAACTACTGCGTCGCCACAGCTCTAAGCAAAGAGGTTGTTGAGTGAATCGCTGCTGTTAAGTGAATCACATGGTTGTTAAGCGAATCTGGCTTCCCCTACTGACTTTGCTTATCAGAAGTCGATTGGGGAGGTCACATGACCCAGAGATGCTACAAGCATTGTAAATACATGCCAGTTGCCAAGTGGCTGGATTTTGATCACATGACTATGGAGATACTACAATGGTTGTTGTAAGCACAAGGACCAGTTGCAAGTCACTTTTTTCAATAACACTGTAACTTTGGTTGCGAAACAAATGGTTGTAAGTTGAGGACTTACCTGTATTACATGAGGCTAAAATAGGTTCTGCTTCTTATAGAGACCCATGCAGTTATTTTGGCATGATGTATTAACCATCCCATCCCATCAGATGATTCGTTTGGGCTTGGAGTGGTGCGGTGGCCTAGAGGTGGAGCTCTAATCGGGAGACTGTGAGTTCGATCCTAGGTAGAGATGGATATTTCTCTCTCTGAGCACCGTGAGAATATATCTGCTGCACAAAACTTCGCATTGGCGACAGGAAGGGCATCCAGCCATTAAAACACTCTGCTATCTCCATTCAGTTGCTTAGACTCCACCCCGCAAGGGATTATGGGGTTATTAAAAGAAGGTGATGAATGGCTTGCTTGGACTTAATGGATGTGAACATGAGGGTATATTTTTAACCTAGGTTTAAAGTAAAATAAAGTACTGTGGGAATCTAACCCAGCCAATTTTGTTTCATACCAAGATGGTAACATTGGTAGGAAAGCTGTAAACTTTGAAAGATGTTGAATTATGGCCCCCAGATAGCGGTTCCCAACCTTTTTGGCACCAGGGATCAGTTTCATGGAAGACAATTTTTCTGTGGACCCAGAGCTGGGGGGAGCATGCCACCTAGATCCTGTGCATATACAGTTTTGTCCATCACTCACCTCCAGCTGTGCAGCCCAGTTCCTAGCAGGCCACAGACCAGTACCGCAGGGACCCCTGCTCCCAGAAACCCTCACTTTCCTAACCATTGAAGCTAGGATTGCTGGGAATTGTAGTCCAGCAAGGAAGAAAACGCTAGCTTCTGCGGAGGAGGGAGGGGGGACGGACAGCCAAGTGGCATCTTTTCCTTCCGTCTTTCATCAGCTGCTTTATGATAGTTTGTTCATATGGTGGATCAGCGGATCAAGCATCAAAGTGGAGGCATGAAGCTAGTTGGCTTTTGAATATACATTTCCTGTGCTGTTGATAATCTAAGCCGCAAGCTGGATAATTTTGTTTTTTAAGAGGATTTGTACTCTGGGTCAACTTTCAGTCTGTTGGTTTTCACGTCCTTATTTGCAAAACGTATCACGCCACCATTTATTGTTTGTTTGTTTGTTAACAGCCCAGCTGACAATACATTCTCTGCTTGGAGCCCTCTGCAGCAAACAAAACGCAATAGACACACAAACACAAAATGAGCCCAAACATGCTAAATGAGTTCAAGAGCCTCAGAATAAAACAAGCAAACAGCAAATGCCCAAAGCATTAAAATTGCACTTTCTCTCAATGGGAGATAGGCAGGAAACCAACTATACACTTCCCAGCAACCCATCTGAAGCCCTGTTAATCTTAATCATGAATACCGAAAACCAAATTTCTTCCTTTATGTAGAAAGTTTATGTGACTGCCCGTATCATCTTGAGCAGCTAACAACCAACCTTTATCAATATATTCGAAAAATTAAGCAAACCCCCCCACAGAATTAGCACCATCAATTCAGCCAAGGTGCCATAATAATCCCATAGCGAGCTACACACATACTGGGTTCAAATTTCCCCCAGTCCCAATGCCTGGAAAACAGCCAGGTCTTCACAAGACTTCCAGAAGGTTAAAAGTTATTTTTTTCCCCCATTAAAACATGTCTGATTCTTGGAGATTGCCTGGACAAGTCCCTACAGTTTTCCTAGCAAGACCTTTCAGAAATGGTTTGCCATTGCCTCCTTGCTAGGGCTGTGAGAAGGTGACTGGCCCAAGGTCACCCAGCTGGCTTTGTGGCTAAAGCAGGACTAGAACTCACAGTCTCCCAGTTTCTCTGCTGATGCTTTAACCGCTATACCAAACTGGCTCTTACCAGAAATATTATATTTCCTAAAAAAAAACTCTTTCTCTCTAGCCACCTTCGAAATGCACAGCCTTCAACTAGCAAAGGCACTCAGGAAAATCAATCCAGGTTCAAACGGATGCTTAACAGAGAAACTTTGACATAAAGATGGAACCAATTTGAAAGCCAACGCAGATGGGAAAGTCCAGCTGCATTGTGTGATCCTCTAATTTTGCTATCCTGTGCCACCAGCTGAACTTTCTGGATCCATTCCAAAGAGAAATGCATATATAATTTACTGCAGTCATCCATAACATACAGTTCTGGTTTAGCAAAATCCCCCCCCCAAAAAATCCTTTTTGCGTAGTAGCGTATGAGAAAAGGGGGGGGGGTATAAATAAAACATGTTTACATATTATGTATTTATTATTTATTATTTGTATCATGTCTTTATCATTTTTACCAATAATGCAGGAAATATTTAGGAAACACCTATGTTCCAAAAATTAAAAGAAGCCTGAGTTTTAACCTAAACTATTTTATTTTCCAAGAATGCCTTTGAATCCACACGTTATTGGAAGTAGAGGTGGTATCTGAACTTTAACTAAAAAAAATCTGTATGAGGCAAGAATCTTTTTTGCAAGTATATTATCATCTCTGGAAAAAAGAAACATTGTTGTTCTCTGACGGTTCCCTATGTCTAACAGTCTTCTCATCAAGAGAAGCTCCAGGTACACTTGATTTATCTCCAATTAGATGTAAATTAATTACAGCCCAGGACTTGGAAATTAAACTACAGATAGTCCTCGACTTACTATCATAATTGGATCCAGAATTTCCACTGCTAATCAAGGCGGTTAAGTGTTTCGTGGCCGATTTTACAACCTTTCGCACCATGATTGTTAAGTGAATCACCATAGTGTTAAGTGAATTTTGCTGCTGTTAAGTGAATCCAGCTTCCCACATTGACTTCACTTGTGAGAAGTTGGTTGGGAAGGTCACAAATGATGATTACAGTGGTAGCTTGGTACTCATCCGGGATTCGTTCCGGGAGTCATGACAAGTACTAAAAACAATGGGTACCAAGCAAGCCACAATGTGACTCTTTATTTTGGCGCCAGCTACCTTGTGCAGAGTGGTGGGGTGGCCTAGAGGTGGAGCTCTCGCCTCACAATCAGGAGGCTGTGAGTTCAATCTAGGTAGAAGCAGATATTTCTCTCTCTGGGCACAATGAGAATATATCTGCTGAACAAAACTCCACATTGGCGACAGGAAGGGCATC
>JANHFL010006833.1:35535-46002 GCA_032468155.1 Oxyrhabdium leporinum | reverse complement strand
AGAAAGAAAGAAAGAAAGAAAGAAAGAAAGAAAGAAAGAAAGAAAGAAAGAAAGAAAGAAAGAAAGAAAGGAGAGGAGGTGGAGAAGGAAGGCCCGGCAAGGTGGGGGTGGACCCGGTGAAGAGAAACAGCAGAGGGGCTGGTGATGCAGTATTAATTTCCATCTGGGAGCTGGTCTCCATGGCAACAGAGAAGATCTGGCAACTCCATTGGGAGCGGTTACCACAGCAACAACATCCTGGTGGTTACTGGAGGAGGAGAAGCCAGAAAGAAAGATGGTGCAAACAAAGATGGGAGGGGTGGGAAAAGAGGCAGCCAGGAGCCAAAGAGCAGGTCGAGGTTAAAAAAAAAGAAAGAAGAAGATAATAAAATAAAGGAGCGGGGGGGAAATTTGCTGAAGTGGAAGAGCCTTGCATGACAGACGATGCCCTTTGGATGTCACCTTGGCTCTTGTCCTGTTGCGGCCAACAAGGCATGACCAGAGCATCAGCTTGGTGCTTTTGGCCAGACGTCTTAACTAATCTTTCCCTGCTCTTTTTGTGCTTTCAGGGGATGGGAGCAGCCCTGGGGCCCACCCTGGGGACCCCCCAAGTGGCCATGTTTTGTGGGAAACTGGTCCTCCATCTCAACGTCCAGACAGGCCATTGGGAGCCTGATGCCATCGGCACTCGGACTTGCTTTCGTACCACTGAGGAGATCCGGAGCTACTGCCAGGAGGTACACACACCGGCATGTGCACACACACACACACACACACACACAGAGTCATAAACATGTACACTCCCATCTTCCTCCCATCCTTCCAAAGCTCATTTTTCTAGTCTCCAAGTCCAGGTAGTTCTTGACAACTGAGTTCAAAATATCCATGGCTAAGCAAGATAGTTGTTAATGAGTTTTGTCCCATTTCCTTGCTGCAGTTGTTAATAGCAATAGCACTTAGACTTATGTACTGCTTTACAGTGCTTCTGCAGCCCTCACTCAGTGGTTTACAGAGTCAGCCTCTTGCCCTCCCAACAATCTGGGTCCTCGTTTTACCCAACCTCGGAAGGATGGAAGGCTGAGTCAACCTGGAGCCTGGTGAGATTCGAACTGCCAAATTGCAGGCAGTCGGCAGAAGTAGCCTGCAGTACCGCACTCTAACCACTGTGCCACTGCGGCTCTTAAGTAATCACAGCAGTTGTTAAGGTGGTAACATGGTTCTTGAGCAAATCTGCCTTCCTCCCTTCATTGACTTTGCTGGTTGGAAGTCAGCTGGAAAGGTCACAGCTGGTGATCACGTGACACTACAACTGTCACAAGTACATGCCAGTTGCCAAGCATCTGAAATTTGATCCCGTGACCCTAGGGATGCTGCAATGATCATAAGTGTACAAAACGGTCATAAGTCGCTTTCTTTCAGTGCCATTGTAACTCTGAACGGTCATGAAACGAATGGTTTAAGTTGTACTCATTCTTCTGATGTCCCTTATTAGGAAAAGGGAAGTCAGGAACTCCAGGGTTGCCATTCACAGGAGCAAGATAGAGTGTATCTATACTTTGAAGTGTCCCAAGGAAGAATGACCTCCTGCTTTCCTCTGCCCTCTGTTCGATGCCCTACTAACAGCCATTTGCCCTGCAGGTATATCCAGAGCTACAGATCACGAATGCTGTGGAAGGTACGCAACCAGTTACCATAGACAAGTGGTGCAAGAAGGGACGGTCATCATGCAAAGGCCAGATGCACATTGTGGTACCCTACCAGTGTCTTGGTAAGCGCGGAGTCCAGCTGCCCGACCTGTTCGCATCTCCAGTTGGGGATGATAAAGACTGATTTTAAAATTGGGAATGAAATCATGTGTTGTTGTCATTTTCCTTGTTCCTTCTGTTGCCGTGGGGATTGTGCCTTTCAAAGCACCAGCTTGAAGGCAAGGAATGTCTTGCTACTGATAATTGCAAGCCGCCGCCGCCCCCCCCCCACTCTTGGGAACCTTTTGGCAGATGGGGGTTGAAGAAAGATTAAATATGTGTAGTGTAGGCCAGTGTTTCTCACCCTCAGCGGACTTAGGATGGATGGACTTCAAGTCCCAGAATTCCCCAGCCAGCATGCTGAAGTTGAAGTCCACTCATCCTAAACACTGGTGTTGATGCATGCTGCAGTGTTATATACACTTAACTTTGATTCAAGGGAAGTGAAAGTTATATGCACTTAGCCCAATTCAGTGGAACTTTATTTCTGAGCAGCAATGAAGAAGCTGCTATTGGTGCAGAAATTGATTGTGGACAAGGCTTCTGTGTCATCCTTTTCCAGGAAAAAGTTCTGTGGTAGCACTATTTTTTTCTAAATACTTGTTGCATTATAATTAGCAAAGTAAGCAACTTGAAATCTTTCAATAGTTTAGAGTTTCAGTATCCGTGGGGCAAGCAGAATGACCAGTGACAAGGAATTAGGAGTTGCAATCCAAACTTTGGTGTTGAAGGCCCCAAATTGTCCATCTCTGTAATTAACGTTCAGAATATATCTTGCAATTCTTGGAGTTTTCCAAACTTGAGGTTGCAGATAATTCTTTGAATTGCTAATTTTCCAGGCAGACGTTTTAGAAAAGTGAGGCCTGTAATATTGCTATAAATCTTTTGGTATTGCCTGCTTTGCACATGCGTTGAAGGGAATCTTGTCTTTTGTCAAATTAAACTTTCATCCATCCCGATGAACCTTTAACAAATTAATACCTTCCACGCTTGTCAGACTTCAGATCCCATAATTCCAGGCCGTTTTGACTGGGTATTATGGTATTATAGTCATGACCAGATCAAATCTGATCTATCTCAAGGCAAATTTGGGGACAAGCTTTCATGCCTTCAAAACTGGTGCTAAGCTACTCATTTCTCTGTGAAGAATCAGAGTGATAAAGCAGAGGAACCTGCAGCTTTCCTAATCTTAAAACTGTTGGATCCTAGTTCCTATCATTGCTTAGCATGGTCAAAGTTCCTCGGAGTTGTAATCAGTAAAAAAATCTGGAGAATTCCAACTTTGAGACCCTCTGTTAGTGACACAAAAGATAGAAGAATAGAGGAATCATTATAATCTTAGTAATTGTAGCCTCTCCTGCCAGGCATAGCTACAATAAATACCTCATCATTGCTCCTTTTTTATTTATTTATTTAATTTTTTATTTTTATAAAATGTCAATGTCTACATGAACAGTGTGTTTGTCTGGGTACAGTTAGTTTTGGGAAATAGTAGTAATAATAATAATAGCAATAATAGTCATAACATTAATATTTATCGCATATTAATAGCAGTATTTGCTTATCTCTCTCAGTAAAGCATCATCTCTCATTTTTTACTTTTTGAACATATATAATAATAATCTTGACGTCTAGCCTTTACTTGTAGATAGTAACTATAATAACTTTCTTTCATCACTGCTCCTCGATAGGGCAAAGTAATAAGCCCTTGACAGAGGACCTACTTCTTGTTCTCTTTCCCCAGTGGGCGAGTTTGTGAGTGAAGCACTTCTTGTGCCAGACAAGTGCAAATTCCTACACCAAGAGAAAATGGACTCCTGTGAGACCTACTTGTACTGGCATAGTGTGGCTAAAGAGGTGAGTAACTGGGTTTCTTACCAAGCATTTCTACTTGAGTCCATGGAAGTTAAAAGGGCTGGCAAGAAACCTGAAGAGATGAGGAGGTTTTCCATCAAGATCATTCCGAATTGTTGAGCCCTTCTTCCAAGCATGGGTTGAGAAGGGGTTGTTTTTTTGCCTTCTTATTAAAGACTCTAGGGAGGTGTCACCGTGGGATAAGCAAGTCTGGTGATCATGCGACAGTCTAGGAGAAACCATAGAACAGGGGTGTCAAACTCGATTTCATTGAAGGCCGTCTGAGGGTTGTGTTTGACCTCGGGGGACCCTGCGGGTCGTGGCCAGGTGGCGTGGCCAGCTCAACATCACTCGTGTTGGAGACACCCGTGGTGGCCCAGGCGGGGCTGGGGGGATCCACTGATCCATCTCCCCCAGGCTCTGTGTTCGGCCTCCTGCAGCCCTCTGCCAGCAAAAATGGAGCTCAAGGAGGCTGCGTGTGGCCCACCTGGGCTCCATTTTTGATGGCAGAGGTACCGCGGGCCATTCCTTCGCTGTTTCCAGGGCGGCCCCATGAGCCAGATATAAGCACCTCGTAGGGCAAATCCAGCCCGTGGGCTTTGAGTTTGACACCCCTGCCATAGAACATTATCCAAAACAGTGAGAATGTCTGAAAACATTGGTTTGATACTGTACTTTTAAAAGAGAAAGTTGGGCAGATGCGGTGAAATACTCAAATTGCAGACGGCTAGGACTTATAGCAGTGAGTAACACCAGGATTTAAAAACCCTGGGAAGCCCTGTGATGTTCCTTCCCCTATACTAGCAGCTCCAGAGGAATATGTATGGTATTCCATGCAGTGGAAGAAAGAAATAGTGTAAATGTCTTCACGTCACCAAATGCTTATAAAATGCTGGATTGCTGTGATGCAAGCTTTCTAAATTTGATTTCCTCTTTTTTTTTCTTTTTAATGTAGAATACCTCCAAGTTGATCTGGTTGCATTCTGACATAGAGCTTAAAGTTATGCCTGGTGCTGTGACTGTACCAGTTCACAGTGTCGATGTGTTAATGAGCACAACTCCATTTTCAGTGTAGACAAATTCAAGCAAAAGGCCAATTTGGATTATCACACATAATTTCATTAAGCATGGTTATGATGCCAAGGTGAACTTCATGAAGGTTATTCTGATTTTCCCCAATGTCGTGTTTCTTCATACCTGTAGTATTTTTCTGGCCTCTTAGTTAGCATGAACCCAGAATTCCATATTTCACGGATAATGGGAGAACTCTGGCATAATACAAGTTAAGATCCTGCATCCTCAAAACTCCTGCTTGAAGGAAAGGACACATGAAGATGCAGTGGCGGTACTTAATGGTTGTCTGAATCAAGCAATCTCCTAAGTTAGCATTTACCCAGATCAAGTCATTCTTAGTTGTGGTTAAATATAGCCGTGGTTAAGCTATGATATGATTGCCTAATCCAAAGCAGTTTTGTAATGATATGTAGAAAAGACTTTGGGGGACTGGATCCAGAGATGCTACCTAAGGGAACAGCCAGATAAGAGACAGCATAGCCCACAGCTGCATAACAGGCAGACAAAGAGGCTCAGAGGTCTCAGTCTGCAAAGGGTTAGGAGTGGTATGGTGGCCTAGAAGTGGAGCTCTTGTCTCACAATCAGGAGGCTGTGAAATTGATCCTAAGTAGCGGCAGATATTTATATTTGTGGGCCCAAAGAGAAAATATCTGCTGCAAACTCCATGTAGGCATCAGGAAGGGCATCCAGCCAGTAAACGCTCAGCTCCATTCAGTCATCCCGACTCCATCCCAATGCAAAAGATTACAGGGTCATTAAAAGAAAAAAAAAACAAGGAGATGGGAGTAGAATTGTATTTTCAGACATGAAAGTTGTTGTTAATATAGCTTTACAGTAAAGTAGAATTAGCTCATCTGGTCACGTCTCCAGTCTGCTCTACCTAGTAAGGCTGACAGGTTTTCACAGCACGCACTGAGTTAAATGAACAATACTTTTCTCACATCAGTTATCTGAGTTCACACGATAAAACTCAGCTGGATGGCCTAGGTTTACATGGCACTCTAGGCAAGTTCGTCGTGTTGTGTGAACTAGTCTCGGGGTGTTGCATTGCAGCATTTTAACCTTGTTCATATCCACCTTTCAGGCCTGCAGTGGTGAACATCTTGAGCTACACAGCTATGGCATGTTACTGCCTTGTGGAGCTGACCGCTTCCGAGGTGTGGAGTATGTGTGCTGCCCCTCACGCCCACCAGCCATCAGGGTGGAGCAAGCTACGGAGAGTCCCCCGGTGGTTGCCCATTTAAGGGAGGAAGCCCTACGCAGGTGAGCTGATGAGTTTGAGCAGATCCAGCTGCATAGGAAAGCAGTTAAGATTACATTGAGACCAAACCTTACCCCTTGCAAAGCTTATTTAATCTAGAATGTTCCTAGATCTGGATCTTAAAGGGAAATCTTCAAAGAAATGTTTAGTTTGTGCGTATGTACATATGCATATACAATTTATTGCTTTATTAGCGCAAAATGAAAGAGTGGTGCAATGCCTAGAGGTGGAGCTCTCACCTCATGATCAGGAGGCTGTGAGTTCGATCCTAGATAGTGGCAGATATTTCTCTCTCTGGGCACAAGGAGTAATTATCTGCTGTGAACTCTGCATTGGCATCAGGAAGGGCATCCGGCCAGTAAACACTCAGTTCCATTCAGTTGCCCTGACTCCACCCTGATGTAAGGGATTATGTGGTCATTAAAAGACCCCAAAAAGTGCAAAATTGAAGACACTGCTCCTACAGGATTATATAGTTGAATAGGAATATTTTCCTATTCCCATGGGGAAAAGTCTCTCTAATCCCTTTCCCCTGCTCCTCAAATGACTCTTCATGCTTGATGGACTTGTTTGCGAACTTAACTCAACGGATCTTTTCTTCAGCAACAAAGTACCAACAGGGCGTATTCCCACAGAGGAAGAAAGCTTAGAATTGGAGGAAGACAGGAATATGGATGAAGAAGAAGAGGAGGAGGTAGAGGAGGAGGAAGAGGAAGAAGAAGAGGAGGAGGAAGAGGAAGAAGAGGACGAGATTCCTGGAGAGAGTGCTCCTGACTCTAACCGTTTCCGTGCTGCCTGGGATGACTATTATGTGGAACCAGGATACTATGATGACAGCATCACTCAAACCACCATCACCACTACAACTCAGACCACAGAAGAAGATGTCAAAGGTAAGCAGTGGAGGGAAAAACCCATTTTAAGAGTCAACCTCATAGAGCGCCTTCCAAGGTCCATGTTCTTTCTTGCTCTTCCTTACCATCTCAACCTCCCAAGGGAGAGACCATATCAATGAAGAGAGAGAAGGGCATTCTCTAATGCTTCTCTGGATGACCACATGGGTAGATTAAATGTGTAAACAGGGGAAACCTCATTTTCTAAAACCTTTTTGGCCTCCTGAGAGCTGCAGATGGTATTGCTGGTGATTTCATGAAGTCCCCGGAGGTAAAAAAAAAAAAAAAGGTTTAGCCTTTGAGATTGTTTTGATGGATTTGAGGTTAAGTTATCCTCAAATGTCTCTTTAAACTAGAAAACCGGATGCTCTGGGACTTCAAAAGAGGCCCAGAGAGGGCAGAGTATCTGAAGGCCATAGGCCAGGGGTGTCAAACTCAAGGCCTGGGGGCTGGATCCGGCCCGCAGAGTGCTTAGATCTGGCCCACAGGGCCACCGAGGAAACAGCAAATGACTGGCCCGTGGTGCCCCTGCCAGTGAAAATGGGCTCCCAATCTCCATTTTACGCAGCCCTCCTGAGCCCCATTTTTGCTGGCAGAGGGTTGCAGGAGGCCATCGCAGCCAAAAATGGCGCTTGAGAGCCCGTTTTCTCTGGTAGAGTGCTCGGGCCACCACAGGCGCCCCCGACACGAGTGACGTAGAGCTGGCCATGCCCACACTGGCCACACCCACTCCGTCCTCCATGTCCGTTGTCCCCCCAGGTCAAACACAACCCTGATTTAGCCCACAATGAAATCAAGTTTGACACCCCTGCCATAGGCAATGGTTACAAATCTGTGGATTACAGGCAGTCCTTGACTTACAGCCATTTATTTAGTGACCATTTGAGATTACAATAGCACTGAAAAAAAGGGATTAATGACCATTTTTCATGCTTATGACCATGGCACCATCCCCATGGTCTCGAGGTGAGAATTCAGATGTTGAGAACTGCTATGTATTCATGATAGTTGTAGTGTCCCAGGATCGTGTTATCACCTTTTGTTGCCTTCTGACAACCAAAGTTAATAGGGACAGCCCAACAGCCCTGTTGCTAACTTAACAACAGCGGTGATTTACTTAACAGCTGTGGCAACAAATGTCATAACATGGGACGAAACTCACTTAGCTTGGGCAGGGGAGGGCGGGGTTGGACTAGATGATCCACAAGGTCGCTTCCAACTCTGTTAAGCTGTTAACTGTCTTGCTTAGCAACAGTAATTTCGGGTTCACTTGTAGTTGTAAGTAGAGGACTACCTGTGTATGTGGATTCTAGAAGAAGGAAAAAGACCACCCTATGAAGACTGATAATGATGAGAGAAAACCTTTGGAGATGGCATTTTTCTCAAGGGCTTCTCAGAACCATTGCTCTAGGACAGACCAAAAGAGAGAGGAATACAGACCCTGCAAAATAGGGACCTCTGGGACATGGAAATTAGAGAGGCAAGATGCCAGCTACTATTAGGTTGAGAAAGAAGGAAATGCTCAGTTGTTCAGCTGCTTCTCTTGAGTGCCCATCACCTCCTTCTCTTCACAATGGGAAGTCTGTTTTGGAGACAGCGCTGAACCTGGCTCTCCCTGACACTAAGGGGTAGATGATGCTTAGAATCACAGCCTCCTTTGGAGGGGGAAACGAGGGGGCTCGCGTGCTTCCTTCTGTCCTCAACCAAATCACGGCAGCATGTGCTCAAATAGGTTTGCACACATGGATGGTTTTAAATATTCGAGACCGGTGACTTCTACAGGGTCAGGCATATTTTAACAGAGGAAGCAATTGTGTGTGCTTTGGAATGCAAAACCATCGATGTCAGGCTGCTGCAGAAATTGGGACCCACTGAGAAGAGCAATTGAATCTTAATTATATTCCAGGAAGAGTAGGGACTGCAGTTGAATTTCTGAGCAAGTGAGAATCCTGTTGTAATTACACTGAGCCAGATCTCAAGCCTTTCGCTAACTCTTGCAGTGCCGCCCTCTCTCAAGGAGAAATTGGATTGTCTCTTATAGCTAGTCCTCATCATGTCGGTCAATAATAGATGAATGTTTACATTCTCTGCATTCCTAGGCTCCCTTTTTAGATGTCTACCTTTTTAGGCTAGATTCATCCACTCACTGAGCCCTGGTATATATACTACTTCATAGTGCTTTATAGCAGGGGTACAGGGGTGAGCTGCTGGCGGTTCGCGGGGGTTCGGGCAGACCCTTAACGAAGATTCTGCGGGATTCACCAAACTCCCAAATCCCACTCCTGGCTGGTCCTGCCCACCCTGCCCCTCCCAGGAGTCTCCATGCGGCACATTGTGGATGCAGGTAGGTGCAGGGCACACACGGAGGCTCGGGGAGGGTGAAAAACGGGCCTCTCAGAAGTTTGGGAAGAATGGAAATGGGCCTGTTTCCAGCCTTCAGAGAGCCTCCGAAGCCGGGGGGGAGGCCGTTTTCTCCCTCCCAGAGGCTCGAGGAAAGTCTCCGGGGAAGGAGAAAACTCCCCCCCCCCGCCGCCGTGGTGCAGGAGGCCAACTAGGCCACGTCCACATGGCCACGCCCACCCAGCAACTGGGCAGCGAACCCGTTGCTGAAGTTTTTGAATCCCACCCCTGCAGGGGTCCCCTACCCCCTTCCCCCCGTGTCCATGGACTGGCACCGGGCCACAGCATCCTAGGCCATGCAAACAAGTGAAACCCCATCTGCGGGATGCAGGCAGCATGCAAAACCACACCTCTCCGGTCCATGGAAAAGTCTCTCTCCACAGAACCAGTCCTTGGTGCCCAAAAGATTGTGGGGGGAGGGGGGGCACTGCTTTCCAGCCCTCTCTAAGCGGTTTACAGAGTCAGCATATTGCCCCCAACAATCTGGGTTCTCATTTTGTTGACTTCGGAAGGCCGGAAGGCCGAGTCAATTTTGAGCCCGTGAGAATTGAACTGCTGGCAGTCAGCAGAATTAGCCTGCAATACTGCATTCTAACCGCTGCGCCACGGCTCTTATATAATCCTTTCCATTTGCCATGCAGCCTGGAACCAAAAGTTGTTGTTGTTGTTGTTGTCCAAAACATTTCAAAGGCAACGGCTTATGTTATCTCTGCTTTAAGACCGATAAGAAGGCCTGGTCTTGTGTAACGTGATTGCTGTCTATACAGTGACCCCAACCCCTCGCCCAACGGACGGGGTAGATGTTTATTTTGAAATGCCTGGAGATGGGAATGAACACGCCAACTTCCTGAGAGCCAAGATGGACTTGGAGGAGCGGCGCATGAAACAGATCAATGAGGTAATGGCTGGACGGACAGGAAGGAGGATTTGCTCAGCTTGCAGATATGCAAGCTTTTATTGTATGGTTCCGTTTGATGACTTCAGACACACCCATGGGGCCATCAAAGGATGTATCTTGACAGATTGCACCCCTACAATGATGGGGACGATCTAATTCCATTAGAAAAGATGGATGTGCAGTATAAATCATACAGATTTGTAGGAACCATGGCTGTCTTTTTCCTTCCTTCCTTCCTTCCTTCCTTCCTTCCTTCCTTCCTTCCTTCCTTCCTTCCTCTTTCTTTTTCTTTTTTTCTTTCTTCCTTTCTTTCTTACTTCCTTTCTTCTTTCTTATTTCTTCTATCTTTCTTTCTTTATTTCT
>JANHFL010006833.1:17320-31979 GCA_032468155.1 Oxyrhabdium leporinum | reverse complement strand
CCACATGTGGCCCTCCCGAGCTCCATTTTCACGGGCAGTGGGTTGCAGGAGGCCGTCGCAACCAAAAACAGAATTCGGGAGCCCGTTTTCTCTCGCAGAGCGCTCAGGCCACCATAGGCACCCCCAACATGAGTGATGTCGAGCTGGCCACACCCACTCCACCACCACCACCACCACAGGGTCAAACACAATCCTGATGCGGCCCTCAATGAAATAGAGTTTGACACCCCTGCCTTATATGAACAGCTTTCCGAAGTCTCTTGCTTTCTGGGTATGCTATATTCCAGCTCCTGAAATCCTCAGCCAGAATAGCCACAGGCCATATCTAGATGAGGATTTAGGTCATCCAGCACATCTGGAAAGCGGCGTTGAAGAACGCTGATGCAGACAAGGTAACTGTAGAAAGGCAAGTGGGGAGCATCATTTACTCCTCCCCACCCCCGTTCTCCGTATTGGTTTCCTGCTAAAATCCCAGAAGTCACATCTAGGCAATGACATCCAGAAATAAAACAGAGTTCGATTCCTCCCACTTTCTTCTATGCTGTGTTCCTAACTCTAAATTGGGGGTAGGATAATGTGATATTTCTTTTCAAGTGCTCTGCCAAAAAAATTGTCTGCGTTTTTTCTTTCCTTTTCTCATTCAGTTTGATTTCTTTTTTTTCAAAGAATTTTTCAGTGAAATTCTCATGGGCAAAATACAGTTTTCCCCGTCCTCTCTGAGTCTGGTTGTTTTCTTGCAGACTAGGTAACATCATCTGTGCTAGTTCTGATGATGTTTACCTAGATTGGGTAATTAATTTTCTGCAAGAAAACAACCAAGCTATGAGAGCATCAATGAGCTAGAAATATTCTCCTTTATTAATTGTATTAAAATTTATTAATTCTATTAATATTTGTTAATATTAATCAAATATCAATTTATTAAAATTAATTAATTTAAATATTAATTTTCTTATCCTTGTTAGTGGGATGGACACATCCTTCCTAATGATACAGTATACCAAAATGGGGGTCTTACCATGTTAAATATGTGAGGGTCCATATGGAAAGCACTCACAATTTTTATTTTTCTTGTGGCCCCATGCAAAGTCAAGTCTCCCATCACTTTTCTTCAGCTCCTGATGGCCACATAGATGTCCATGATCCAGGTTGTCCATCCAGGTTGTCTCCAGGATAGCAATACCACAGTTACCGCAATACCACTGCCTTACTTCCCCAGTCTTTTTCAGTTTTCCAATCTAGTGCACAGCCCTTCCAAGTCTCATATTCTGTTTAGCTTTTTCAAAACCAACCAAGGGTTGGTTTTGGGTTGTGCTTCCACTTGTACTTATCTGTGCCTGAAATGGAGGAAACCAAGAGAGGCAAGTAAGAGGGTCCCATCTGCTCAAAGCCCAACTATAGTAAAACCTCTGGTCACGACCATCATTTGTTCCATAACTTTCATCATTTCTTCATCTTCTAATGTTTCGTCTTCAGGAATTTCTGAGTCAGGGGTCATGTTTAATCGCCACCCAAGTATGTGCTCGTGACCAGATTCAAAAATTTTGTGAATTTTTTGGTTGGAACCCAATTTGGTCATGGTCAGAAGCATTCGTGACCAGAGGTTCTACTGTATTGAGAATCAGGCAAGGAACAGCAGACAATCAGCCCAGATTCAACTAATTTAGGTAACACTCCTCTTTTGACACAGCCTGACCGCATCCTGGCAGCTCTGAAGAGATACGTACGGGCCGAACAGAAAGATCAGCGCCATACTCTCCGCCATTATCAGCACGTGGCAGCAGCTGACCCTGAAAAGGCTGAACAAATGAAGTTCCAGGTATGGTTTTCTTCTGCCTATTGCCGCCATCTTGTGTCTTTGCCATTACTGTAGAACAGTGCTTCATGCTGTTCTGGGGAATTCTGGGAGTTGAAGTCCAGACATCTTCAAGTGGCCAAGGATGAGAAACACTGCTCTAGAAGGAACCATTTTCCATTATTGTGTATTTTCCCAGGTGTATACTCATCTCCATGTCATTGAGGAACGGATGAACCAAAGTCTTGCATTGCTATACAAGAATCCCCAGCTAACTCAAGAGCTCCGAGGAGACATAGGTACATGATCCTTCATATCCCAAATATCATCCCTCCTCAACTCTTAAATTAAGTCTTCCGTTCTTCCTCACCCTATTGCTTGTAGACTAGGATGCCTTCTCAATTAGGTCAGCCTGCTCTTAAGTACTATACAAACAGTAGTTACTTCAATAGTTAGTTTGATTGGTTACTAAAGATGATATTCTCATGGTATCATTTCTACTACCCAGAGTAATTTTCCCTATATGTATCCAGAAGAAGGAAGAGGCACTGTAGAATGCCCCAAATTGTACAGTTCTGAACTGAAGAACTGAAGAAGCTTCTTGGATGAGAAGAAAAAAATTTTTAAGGAAAAAAAACAAGGAAGTTCAGTTGCCTTTTTGGAAAAGCAGCTTTGGGACAACCACGATGTGGATAATGGAGAATCTCCATAGATACTGTGGAATGACCTATTGTGAGAAAAAGGGTTAATGTAAAGGGAAATTATAGGTGGATTACACAGTCAGCCAGATGTTTTGGCTGAATTTGGCATTTTTATCCACCTATGGAGTACTTCCCAAGGACCTAAAATTACTATTTCTTCTTCAATTGTAAAATACCTTCGTTTAGCCCAGTTGTCTATCTGTAAAGTGCATCTGTCCTATGGGTGAAGGACTAGATCTTTCTCAGAAGGAGAGTTCTCCTATAAAGAATGAATGAATCTGAGCATCTCTTGAAATAAAAACCTTTGCAAAAAAATGGGAATCTGTTGTAGCAGACAAGGTAGAGTCTCAAAACTCTAAGATAGGGCTCCAAATAATCTACTTCCCATTTCTCTAAATTCTAGAGGAGCTCCTGCGATCCGAACGGGTGTCCACCAATGACCTGCTTACTACCTCCATCTCCGAGACCCGAACCACAGAAGAGTTCTTACCCATGGACAGTGGGGAGGATCTAGCTACTGAGAGCCGTGATGGAGAAGGTGGGTCAGATAAGTTGCTCCTCACTGCTTTCTCGAGTCCTTGCCAAAGGTCAGGAAGGTAGAAGGAGAAAGCCACCTAGTCCTGAAACATCTCACTAGATCTTAGCTTGCCGTACATGCAAAACATGTTCCCCACTTTGAAACAGAAAATAATTAGAATTTTTGGGGCGTGAAACTAAAGGAAGGTTTTTAAAATCAGCAGAAGGAAAACAGTACGTTGGTTCATTTTTGTTTCTGGAGCTCTCTGCCATCTGTGTGTCTGCCTTTGGGGGATCTGATTGTGGTTCTTTGCATAGTCAGCCAGTGTTTTAGATTGGATTTGGCATTTTTATCCACCTATCGAGTCCTTCCCAAGGATCTGGGTTAAGCGATGTTGTTGTTAGATAGTGTTAAGATATAACACTAAGGACGTAAGGATGTAAGCTGTTCCAAGTAAAAAAGTGCTTTTTGCAATTGACTGGTAGCGAGTTTGTCAATGCCGAAGGTATTCAATTAATGCTCCAGTTGTTTTGGAACTGCACCCAAGGTGCCTACACTATTATTATTATTGTTGTTGTTGTTGTTGTTATATCTAGAGACCAGTTGAACAACGTAACCTTAAACAATGTTAGGGTGGGCAGTTTCTGCTTGTAACTGATAGAAAAACAGATCAAACCATTCAAAGTTGTTGAAGTGTCAATAATATCGATACATAGAAAAATATATTCCTGTTGTAAAGATGGCTGGTTTGGGTGATAGATTGTGTCTGCTAAAAGGAAAATAATAATGAGCATGCAAGCAAGTTGAGAAGGACAGCCAGCGAAATTATCTAAAGCCAAAGATGCAGGAAAAATATATATAGAAATTCTGTTACGTGTGATAGGGAAGGAGAGAACTACGGTATAAACTCAGCATTAAAAGAGCATGCTTTTCTTGATGTTGGCTAGGGAATTCTGAAGTCCACCCATCTTAAAGCTGCCAAGGTTGAGAAATATTGGCCTAAACAATACCAGTGATATCCTTTCTTTCGGTAGGCAGAGTAACAAAATAATCCTATGAAACCAGCATACCGCAAGTGTTTAAAAAATAAGGGGAACACTTAAGTTTAGAACAAAAGTTTCAGGTTTTGAAAACACTATTAGGAATGGGATCTGATTATCCTCATAGGGTAAAGTGCTCTATACATTATGGGGCCATTATGGGATACTATTTCCAAAGAGACTCTGTTAATGTACATCCAGTTTCTTTTGCCTTGATAAGCTGGCTATTAGAAGAAGGCAGATCTAAGCATCTCAAAAGTCTAGCTTCCGCTTTTTGCCTCCACCGTTTTCCAGTTTCCCTCTCTGATTTTTATAATCCTGCTGATGTTAAAGTTACACTAGCAATAGCTTCCCATTAGCACAAAGATATGGCAAGAGTAATGCAACAGTTTTGCCTCCGGCACAAGGAGAAAAATAGTCAGCAGAATTCAAGGATAAGCACTGCTCTCAAATTCATGGCTGGTTTTGATCTTGGTCCCTGATGGAGAAGAAGAAGAATATGTTCGTGAAAGTGACTGGGAAACTCTTTTCTTTCTTTTCTTTTCTTTTCTTTTTTCTTTTTGCTCTGATGGAATGAAATAATGAGATCTGTTGTTTTTTTTAAAAAATTAAATCCACAGGGCCATAATTGGAAAGATTTAGTCGTCTGCGGAATTGACAATTTAGGAGCACATAAGCATTGCCTTGCTGATTTAATCAACGTACAAAAGAAGTACAAGAGGAAACGACTTCGTTTAGTGACCGAAGTTACAACGGCACTAAAAAAAAAAGTGGCTTTCTCACACTTAGGACCATTCGCATCCCCATGGTCATGGGATCAACATTCAGGCACTTGGCAACTGGCTCATATTTATGACGGTTGCAGTATCCCGGGGTTGTGTGAAGGTTTTGCAACCTTCTGACATGCAAAGTCAATGGGGAAACCACGTTCCCTTAACTTAACAACTGCAGTGATTCACTTAATAACTGTAGCAGGAAATGTTGTAAAATGGGGTCTCAGCATCGTATTGTGTGTCTCTCGCCTCTTCTTCTCAAAATTATCTTTCTCTCTCTGTTCTCTTTTTCCTTTCTGCCATGCTCTCCTCCTCTCCTTCTGATGCTGTGTGGGGAATGGGCAGATTCTGAATTGGCCGACAAGAAAGGTAAGTTCTCAGCTCTAAATCTTCATGGAGTCCTTCTCTGTAGGCTTTGGTAGCAATGACTGAGACCAAAGGAAATGGGCTTGTGGATTGTTACCAACTGAGGCCTCTATTCCTCTAACCCTCACCCGATTCTCTTCTCTTCAGCTTCAGGGCTGGCAGAATACGACTATCCAACTAGTGACAAAGCCCTGCTGTATGAGTATGAACATAAGGTAGGTGCAGAGGAGATCTTCTGGCCCTTTTTATTGCTCCTTATTACAATTAAAATGGAGAGAGAATTATACGGGGTCCTCCAGAGCAGTGCTCCTCAACCTTGGGAACTTGAAGATGGATGGACTTCAGCTCCCAGAATTCCCTAGCCACCCATGCTAGTTTGGGAAATTCTGGGAATTGAAGTCCTCATATCTTCAAGTTCCCAAGGTTGAGAAGCACTGCTCTAGAAGCTGAGAGACCACAGTTTCCACAATCCTAAGGCTGATGGTATTTCGACTTAGAGTTCAGCAACATCTGGATGCTAAAGATAGTCAGTATAGACTTTGGTCACTAGTCTCAAGCAAAGTTGATTGGGCCGTCTTTTAATCTTAGCTTGTCCTGAGTAATTCAGAGCAATCTATATGGTTTCTCTCTCCTGTGGTGGTTTTTTTCCCCCCTCCTTTTTATTGTGTTGTTACGCATCGTGATGCGGTGTATTATTCAAATGTTTATGTAACATCAAATTATTCGTTGTATAATAGAGGTTTTGATTTTAAGCTGATTGCTTCATATTAAGGGTTAATCTCATGACATCACTCAGAAAGAGGTCAGATTAGGAGACGGCTCCATCAACTTAGCTTGCGACTGGAGACCAAAGTCTGTACCGACTCTCTTTGTCATTTGATGTTCTAGATCAGTGTTTCTCAACCTTGGCGGCTTTAAGATGCATGGACCTCAACTGGCTGAAGCATGCTGGCTGGGGAATTCTCACACATCTTAAAGCCACTTAAGTGGGGGGAAAAACCCCAATGTTTTAGGTCATTGATTCAACATGGAAAAATGGCAACGGGCTTCTTATATGCAGTTGATTTATTTATTTTAGCATATGGCATATCATACATGGCACTGGCAATACATATTAACATTTCATCTAGATTAGTAGAATGCAATAAAATATAAATGTTTAAAAGATCAATCTTCAAATACCAATATCTAGGCCATCTAATCATTGAAGCACAGCTACTGGATTAATAGATGCCCTCAGCTTACAGCTGATCACAATATGATCTACACTTTGACACAGTCCCACTGAGGGGAGGATATTGTGCCTCATTTATACATAGGGTCCCAAAAGATGCCATGTGAGTGAGGTGCAACCCCTATTCAGGATTGTACATTGCTAATGTGGTAGTTTAAAGCCTGGCACATTTTTTAATATGCAGTGATATATACTGAGTCCATCTCTTTTCCATGTATTAACTTTGCTATGTCCAAGGAGACGTTTGGGATGTGTGTGCTTTCAAATGAATAATTACTGTCTTGTGAAAGTTGATGCATTGCCATTATCCCATTATGTGGAGGACCGGGCCATATTTCCCCATGTTCCACCTTGAAAGAGAGAAAGTGCATCTCTATTTAGGTTAGATATTGGAGTAAAGGAGCTATGCACTCTGTAAAGGAATGAGATTGCAATTGCCTCATGTGACTGGAATGATTTTGCACTAAGAGGAAGATCATGTTGCTGGATTACCCATCCAGCTTTGCATCCCCCGGACTGTATAACTTAAATCAAAAACCATCCCCCCATCCATCCCATAGGTCAATGTGTCTGCCTCAGATGTCAAAGGCATGGTGTACAAGTCTCAGGAAATACAACGGGATGAATTGGTAAGTAGCTTTCCAGGCACATTCCCTTCCACCTATCAAGTGGGCTTCAGCTCCCCTAACCTTCTTTGTGAGTCCTGTCTGCCCTGACCAAAAAAGTCAACACAGTTCTAGGCTGCATTAATAGAAAGAGAGAATCAAGATCCCATGAAGCGGTTAATATCAATTTATAAATGCCCTGGTAAGACTACTCTTGGAATATTGCATCAAGTTTTGGTCACCACGATATAAAAATGATGTTGAGGCTCTTGAAAGAGTGCAGAAAAGAAGCAACAAAGATGATTAGACGGCTGGAGGCTAAAACATATAAAGAACAGTTGCAGGAATTGGGTATATCTATTTTTATGAAAAGGAGGACTAGGGGTGATACGATAGCCGTGTTCCAATATTTGAGGAGCTGCCCCAAAGAAGAGGGGGTCAAGCTATTTTCCAAAGCACCTGAAGGCAGGACAAGAAGCCACGGATGAAAACTAACCAAGGAAAGAAGCAACCTAGAAATAAAGAGAAATTTCTTGACAGTTAGAACCATTAATCAGTGAAATAACTTGCATCCAGAAGTCCTCCACTGGAGGTTTTAAGAAGAGATTGGACAACCATGTGTCTGAAATGGTATAGGATTTCCTGCCTGAATAGAGGGTTGGACTAGAAGACCTCCAAGGTCCCTTCCGCTGCTATTCTCTCAAAAGTCTGCTTCTTCAAACTAAGGACCAGACTAATTACGGCAATGGTTCCCTGCTTAATTTCAGCGACAGCATTATATTGCCCATCCCTGATTTAATACATAGCATTTAAAAACTATATAAAGATATGATGACATGGGGGTCCAATTGAGACTAGGATCCAACTTTAGCAGTGGCGGGGGAGGGGGTGTTAAAAAAATCCTTTAATCTTTTGGAAGCAAGAGACAAATAGTTAAAACTAAATCCAAGTGCTAGGGTTCTTTCATTGGTTTTAGTGCAAAGCCCCACTTTGATGTCACTGTGGAAAATTTTACATCCAACTTGGTCCAGAAAATTGTGCGAAATGCTCTCCATATAGAAACCATTTTTAAAAAGGGAAAAAAAACCCCATAAAAGATAATAGGCAAAACTCTGGTTTCTATCACCTCTCCAGTTCTTTGTGTGTAAAAGTGAGGTAAAACTTTTAAATATGGAACACTTGGTGGGTTTGTGGGGGGTTGTTTGTTTTTTTAAATTTAAATAATGAACGAGCCACCCTGAAAATGAAACCCCCATCCTTGAGTAGGCTCACCTCTTCTGTCTTCGTCTTATCCTGCCTTTGTGGTTCTCCTCATCTATTGGGCCCAAGCTACACAAGTACCCAAAAGAACAAGAGAAATTCCATAAAAGCTATCTCCTTATTCCTGAAAATGCCCCAATCATCAAAAACGGCGAGAACAAAGTCAGAAGGTTGGCTACAGTGCTCCTTTGAGTATTTCTGCAAAGGGCAGTTTCATACAATCTGGTCACTTTTAACAATATATCATCTACTCTAGGGTTTCCCAGACTTTAAGACCTGTAGACTTCAATTCTCAGAATTTCCCAGCCAACATAGTTGGCTGATCTACACAAACAGTATCCTCACATTGGGGGAGCTGGTGGTGGTGGTGAGGGAGAGGATGCTTAGATTCAGAATATCCATTCCAGGAATAATTCTGTATGGAGACATATCGCACACATTCATTCACACCTGATTAGACTTCACAACAAACCTGCAACTCTACGTTTGACTGCAGCATCTAAGCCAGGGGTGTCAAACTCGATTTCCTTGAGGGCCGCATTAGGGTTGTTTGATGGGCGGGCATAGCCAGGGGGCGCATAGCCAGCTCACACGGCCTTCCTGAACTCCGTTTTCACTGGCAGAGGGCTGCAGGAGGCCGTCACGGCTGAAAACCGAGCCAGGGCGGTCCGCACGTGGTCCTCCCGAGCTCCATTTTCGCTGGCAGAGGCACCATGGGCCAGTCCATCGCTGTTTCCAGGGCAGCTCTGTGGACCAGATCTAAGCACCCTGAGGGCCAGATGCGGCCCGCGGGCCTTGAGTTTGACGCCCCCCGATCTAAGCAGTCCTAGCTGATCTTGGAAACTAATCGGAATGGGATCTGGTTCGTACCTGGGTGGAGACCATCGGAAAACACCATCACTGTAGACCAACCTGAGGATTGAGAAAACATCCTAGAAAAAAGGCAGTGCCAACCTCTTCTATATTGTAGTCAAGAGAACAGTACAGATCGAAGAGAATAGTTGTAGTTCAGGATTGAACTGTGGGGTTCTTGATGCTCTCTGAGCTTGGTGGTTTTCTTGCAGATGTTTCATTACCAAACTAGGTAACATCTTTGCTTACATCTGTATATTTTAGATAACCAGGCCTCAACGTAGTCCCTCTCGGCCCCTAATTCCACACATCATTTCCTTTTTGTTTGTGGTGTCAATGTTCATAGTAGCATCCTATACGGATGGGAGAGATCGTGTAGTAAGTCCCACTGTTGCCAGTCTTCATCAATGACATTGGCTTCAGGTGCCTGGGGTTTTCAAAGGGTGGTGGGTGTTTTTTTTTTTGGGGGGGGGGCAAGGTGGATTTAAGCAAGCTTGTAGCATCTGGAAGATGCCAAAAGGATCTTTGTAGAGTTACAGGCCAAACAGCTTTTTGACATCACCAGCTTTTCACTCAGAATTTGCTACTTCGGTTCATTTCAGATCTTTTCTCTCTCTCTCTCTCCACAAAACAGATTGAATGGCAGTGCCTAGCATCTCTTTGGCAGTTGCTTGTGTGATCCCTGTTCAACCATGTAATAATTCTGAGGTGTAGGTGGGGGGGGTGTTTGCTTCTTCCTTTTCTCAGACAGCAAGGCACAACCACTATTCTTGAATTGAGTGTTATTGTTACAGCGAGCTCATATTATGTGTTATTTCAAGACTCTTGGGAGAATTCCATCTGCTGCCGGTGATTTATGAGTTTAATCTATCTGTTTGTTCTAAAGTGTCCTCTAAAGATGATTCCTGTTTGTGTCACTTCTTCAGATTTATTGCCTTGGTGGAGAACAATTTGGATCTATTTTGCCAACCTTGCCTTTGTCTTGGGCAGATGCAAAGCAGTCATTTAACTTCTCAATAATATTTCTGTCTTCCCTAAGTGCTCTTTTTACATCTTGATGGTCTAATGACCCAAACCATTATGTCTGGCAAACTTCCTGCTTCTAATGCAATCCTTTTAACATTCTTCTCCTTGGCTTTTATACCTCTTATCTAGATTATGTTTTCTTTCTTCTTTCTTGGCCCAACCTTATTAGGCATTTTATTATGTTTCTACTGATAGTATTTCAATTGTTTGAGGATTTTTCCCCACATGGGCAATAGCTTTAATTATTTTTTCCTAAGGGACACATTTTTTAAATTCTATTTGGTCACTCCAATGTTTTCTTTAAAACTGTCTTTGAAGAAGTCAAGCAAGCTCAAATTTGTCAAGCTGTGGCTATATTTGTGCACAGGTGTTTGTGGTTTTTTTGCATATATCTTAATGGATGATTTATAATTTGTCTTACATCTAAACAACGACCATTGTAGGTGTTGGGAGCTACAAATATTTGTGACTTTCATGTCAAGCTCTACAGTACATTTGGCTGAAGTGGAAGTAAACAGGAGCAGTTTGAAGCCATCGATTTTAATTATCTTGAGTGCTTACATTAGAAAGGTGATGCTTAAATCTAGCAAATATATATACAGCTTCAAAATCCAGCTTGCTCAGCTATTATAGAAAGTATAGCTAGAGTAGAACTGAGGAGTTAATAGCTCCAGGATAAAGGAAAAGCTTCAAGGCTATTCAAAGCTGAATCGCAAAATGCAGAGAAAATAGATTTTCACATCGGAGCCTTCTCAGAGCAGCTCATAAATATATTAAATCAGGCTTCCCAGCTTTGGTGCCCTCCAGCAATGTTGAACATCCAGAGCCTAGAAATTCCCAGTTGGCTTGGTTTTGTGAAGCTGAAGACCCACATGTCTGGAGGGCATGAGATTTGGAGAGGTTGTAATCAATCAAGTGACAAAGTCAGTTTTAAATGGAGAATTAATTACAGTAGCAGAAGAGGCAGGAGCAGCTTCAGGAAAATAAAGAATAAAGAAAATGAGGATAAAGAAAAAGCCAGATGGATACGATCAAATGTTTATTTAACATCACATCCTTGGTCTCATAATGGCCAGTGCTCAGAAGAAAGTCATCCAGTAAAGATATAAGCATGATTGTGTTTTGTTTTCATCAACTGAAATTGAAAAAGATACTCTTTCTAAAACTAGAGTAAATATACGATGAGGAGTAGTCGTGTTTTAGTCTTTGACAGATGTCTTGACCTCCATCAATAGTTGTGGGTGGCCCTCCAACTTATGATACCGAAAACGTAAATAGAATAACAGAATAACAGAGTTGGAGGGGACCTTGGAGGTCTTCTAATCCAGCTCCCTGTTTGAGCAGGAGACCCTCTACCATTCCAGACAAGTGGCTTGTCCAGTCTCTTAAAAGCCCTCGGTGATGGAGCACTCACAACTTCTGAAGGCAAGCTGTTCCATTGGTTGATTTTTCTTACTGTCAGGAAATTTCTCCTCAGTTCTAGGATAGTTCTCTTCTTGATTAATTCCCATCCGTTGTTTCTTGTCTTGCCTTCTGGTGCTTTGGAGAGTAGATTGACCTGCTCTTCTCTGAGGCAGCCCCTAATATTTGAACACTATCGTGTCATCCCCTAGTCCTTCTTTTCTCTAGACTAGACATACTATATACACATAGACCAGACAGTAGTGACAAAACATGGCTCATTCCTATAGAAAGTCATGGGCCTCTCCCGTAGATGTCAAGGGAGTTATTCGTTTGAACCCAAAGAAATAAGTACATCCTGCTTCTCATTAACCTTTTCATAATTGCCTCTTTTTTACCACGGACTGATTCTTGAAATCATGTTCTGAATAGATCATCTTTCCTTCATCTGGGATTAAAAACTGTGGGGGGGGGGAAGAGAACTTTGCCTCATCAAATTGCTATGCGTGCTTTACCTAATATCTTCACTATTCCCTCAGTTGCATGCTTAATTCCAGATCCCCATTAGTGTCAGTTGATTTTGTGACCTGTGGACATCTGTTGTAACATAAAACTGGCCTCCGTCTTCTGGTGGTTGATTGTTAATTCAGCTTCTTTTCCTTACAATAAGCACTGGCATTGGATCATTCAACCGGAAGCAGAGAAAACTGGTTTGCATCTTAAAATTCCTTCCAAAAGGAAATTTATCCTGGGGAGATTTCATCTTTAAAAAAAAAACACCACACACCATTATTCTTTCCATGCCTGAGATCATCTCTGCTTCATATCCCATTCCACTTCATTGCTTATGATTTTCTTTTAATTGTGTCAGAAGAATAAGTAATTCTTCTGATTTGTGGACCCATAAGGATGATAGGGAATTGAGAGAAGAAATAAGAGGCAGAGACCTTGCCTTTATGAAAAACAAACATTAGAAGCTTCTAATCTCTGCAAAATCCAGAGAGACAAAAACAAACTCCAAGCTCTGCTACTTTGGTGAGTGTTTGTGAGATTGGAGGCTGTTTTTAACAAGCTAAAATGCCAAATACAACAAATTGGCATGAAAAGCACTGTTTTCAGAACTCCAATAGGCCTTCAGACCCACGCAGCATTTTACATCTGAATTACAGATGCCTCAAGTGGAAATATTAACGTAAGCATTATTTGTAATCTCTAAAGTCTCTGAAAATCGTACACAACTGAACAGATGAAGGTGGATTGTTTGTAACAGTGTCCTGGGGCGTAAGAAGAAACCCAGTTCTCTATCTGCTGTGAATATTTAACAAATGCTCCAGGGATCAAAAGCTTACTTCAATTACTCCTGAACTTGGCGATGCTTGTTGTAATAGTTGCTAATCCCTTTCTCCTTAAAAATAAGCAGTGCCTTTTGTGCGCAGATTCCTCGGGCTTTATCCCGACCACAGCTTTATGAATAAATCATACGTTCTTGTCATAGGTGAGAACTGAAGTACCAAGCAACCCTTAGTAGTCATTTCAGAATTCAGATGGTTGAGGAGAAGATTAAATGTGAGGCAAGCTTCTCCTGTAAAGTAGCAATTGCTCCATATTGATGGAAACATGCCAGTGTAAAAGTTTGTAAGACAGCAGTAGAATAGAAGAATAGAATAGAGCTGGAACGGACCTTGGAGGTCTTCTAGTCCAGCCCCCTACTTAAGCAGGAGAACCTATACCATTTCAGATAAGTGACTAGTCTCATCTTAAAAGCCTCCAATGATGGAGTGCCCATGATTTCTGAAGGCAAACTGTTCCACTGGTTAATTGTCCTCATTGGTAGGAAGTCTCTCCTTAATTCCAAATTGCTTCTCTCTTTGATTAGTTTCCAACCATTGTTTCTTGTCCTGGCCTCTGGTGCTTTGGAGAATAATTTGACCCTTATTCTTTGTGGCAGCCCCTCAAATATTGGAATACTGCTATCATGTTGCCCCTAATTCTTCTTTTCTTTAGATTAGACAGACCCAAATCCTCCAACCGTTCTTCATATGTTTTAGTCTCCAGGCCTTTGATCATCTTAGTTGCTCTTCTCTGCACTTTTTCCAAAGTCTCAACATCTTTTTTTGTAGTATGTGTGACCAAAATTGGTTGCAGTATTCCAGGTGTGGCATTACTAAGGTTTTGTAAAGAGTTAAAAGAGGGACCAGCCTAGAATCCCTACATAACCACAAATGGACTGAGTCCAACCCCGCCTTGAATTCATTTTACAGTTATCTAACCCCAAACAGGTGCTAACCATTAGTTGAGAGGATTCTTGTTCATAGGCTTTTAGCAATAAAGTACTTTAATTGGACTTTCACTGTGGACCTTTTTGGTGCCAGAGATATGAATCTTGAAAATGTTCTGTATGATTATATGTAACTGAGTCCAATATTTTCTGTTGTTTCTTTTTCATACATTCACCAAGCGTGATCAAATGTCCCGTTGTGTTTGTTACATTTCCAACAGTGTGAAACATCTTAATCTGTAACAGATCAAGAGCTGGGAAGGAATTGGATGCTGTCAAGGAAGGTTTGACTTGTAGGAATCGTAGGGAGAAACGAACACTCATTATTTTTGACTTGTTCTGTGATTTGTCTGTACGGCATACAACCTTTTTTTTTCAAGTGGGGGCCTTCTTTTTCAGTAGTGGCACCATTGGGAACCAGAGTGCTTTGCAACAGCCACCTTATCACTTCCTGACTTCAGGATGGAAGGGGTGTGTTTTTCTCCAGCTTGACTTTTCCCATCTAAAAAAAAAAAAAAGCTTTCCCTCCAACTTCCTTTTTAATGAATATTTCTGTTTGAATGTCATTTTTAAATGTCTTGATCTATTGTTTTATTAGAGTCATATGGTGGGAAGGGACCTCAGAGGTCTTCTAGTCCAAGGCAGGAGATCTTATACTATCCTGGTCAAATGGTTATCTATTATTTTTGAAAACCTGTAATGATGGAGCATTCACAGCTCTGTGAGGCAAGCTGCTTCTGTATTTCCTTCCTTCCTTCCTTCCTTCCTTCCTTCCTTCCTTCCTTCCTTCCTTCCTTCCTTCCTTCCTTCC